>JAUZSU010029242.1:0-22092 GCA_034780255.1 Parotocinclus maculicauda | reverse complement strand
TAATAATAATAATAATAATAATAATAATAATAATAATAATAATAATAATAACAACAATAATAATAATAATAATAATAGGATGGAACAGTGGCGCAGTGGTTAGTATCAGCTTCAGATAGCCCTGGATCAATTCTCATTCCGATTACTAGTCCACTCACCAACGGTGTTGATTTCGTATGTTCTTCCCTTGTCTGTGAGTGTTTCCTCAAGGTACCCCAATTACTTCCCACATTACAAAGACCAGTGTTTGGTCAACTGGTGTCTCTAAAGTGTCCTAGTTTGTGTGCGTTTTGGAATCGGATTAATTGGGTATGAAAACGGACGAATGAAATAATTAATAATACTAATACTACTAATATAATAATGGGTGGGATGGTGGTGCAGTAGTTAGCATGGTCACTTCACAAGTTTCTGCTCCCCTGGTTTGCTCCCGACCTTGGACTCCAATAGTGTGAAGTATACATGTCCTCCCCAATAATAATAATAATAATAATAATAATAATAATAATAATAATAATAATATACAGGCAGAGTATTGACTTAATGAACTTAAAACACATTGTGCACAATTCCCCCTCACTGTGCCATCATTGTGTGGATCTCTTCACTGTAGCCAGTGTGCTTTATCTCTACATGATAGCAATCAATGGGTTTTGAAAAGTGAAAAATAAAATCCATCAAGCACTGCAGCTCCGGGGAAGGCCAGTATTTGCTGGTGGCTTATTGGCTTATCATTGCATTGTATACTTTGCTGAATGCGTAGGATAATTTAATTATAATAGAAAAAACAAAGGTATTAAGTTATTATTACAGTCTAACTTCTTTGGTTTTACTTACACTAAGTATGAAATGCAGGAAAACATAGTTATGGCTGCATTCTTCCTTACAATTCCTGTGCTTGGTGTTTTTAAATTTAATTAATATAATTTAATAAACAAGCATGCTTCATAGCTTATGCATTCTTTTTTTTATTTTTGTGCAGTTTCTATGAGTGTTATGTGGAGGTAATCTCATATTTTTGGCAAGAATCTTATTTTCTGTGAGTATTCTTTGAGACTACATTTTAGAAACTGTTGCTTGCACTGCACTTAAGGTCAAAGAGCTGCTCTGTTCTTACTGTGTTCACACACTGGTAATATCAATAAGAGTAGCTAATAGTTCAGGGAGTAATAATCTCTGTTACTGAGCTAATCCATAAGAGATTTACTGATGTGTCTAGTTTAGTTTTTGGGCTTTTTAGCCATTAAGGTTGACCCATAATGTCAGCTTGGGTGCACCACCACACATGCACTAATTTTAAAATCATTCAAGTGTTCAATTTGACAATATGAACCATTGTAATGGTTTATAATTAAGGCTTAGACAGAATGTTCCCAAAAGATGTGATAAATGGGCAATGTATTCTCTATTATATCCCACAGGGGGCTGACACATAAATATTAATCCTATTGCTGATAGCCCTAAGGTTGTCTTAAGATTCTTTAATTTTAATTTTAAGCATGATACAGAGTGATATAGCCTGCAACTGGCCAAGCTGTGAACACAGCTCCACAGATCAAATGAGAAATTGGCCCTAAACAAATGTAAAAAAATATATATTAAAAAAATGTAAAATAAATAAATAAAATGAGGTGGGGAGTTATAAATCTGGCAAATGCACCACAGCGCGATTTAAAGGTCAAATCCATTAAATTTACAATTGGGCAAAGTAGCAAAAACATCAGACCAGAATATAACCAAAATATATTACAATATATTACAGAATATATATTCCAATACAAAAGTACTACTTACAATACATACTATTCCCAACATTTAAAGGGCAGTACAAACTACACAATGTTCTTGGCAATCTATATTTATTGTTGTTTGTGACACAGGTGACACCACCTTTTATGTGGACTAAAGCCAAATACAGACAAATGTGAAGGCGTGCCCATTGCAATCTAATGATTATACATCATACGTTTGACAAATTACCACTTTTCATCTCCTGCGGTTGCATTAATATTCCTTTTTTTGCTGCTCACTGCTTCTCCATTACCACAGTGAGGTCGGGCTAAGAGCTGCTAAATAAAAAGGGCAGCTGGAAGACTGTGGACAGCAGACACACTGGAGTCAGAGCGATTTATAAAAAAGTTAACGTCCAGTGACATGCTAATGATGGATAGCACATAGCCAGGAGGAGCTTCCGTCCCCCACCGTGAACGCATCATTTCCCATCAGTACGATAGAGGAAGCCGCAAACCGGAAACATGGAGTGAAATCAACAAATGGTCACCGCCATAGGTGATGGATTTTCTTTTCTATTGTGTGACATCTTGCTTAGGTTGATGTTAATTACTGGTGTAGTGGTATTTATCTGCAAAATCATTAGCTACAGAAAGCATACCAGAGAGAATAACTTGCACAATTATCTAGATTCAAAATCTACAAACTTAATTTAAAGTATGCAGGAATGATAAAACTTATACTTGAAAGCCCAGAAAGTTTATATTACCTAATTTGCAGTAATCAGATTTAATTAAAATGGAATCATCAATTTATTTACATCCTTTTTTCAATTCACTTACTCACTCACTTTCAATACCTGCTTAATCCAGTTCTGGATCATAGGGTGGGTGGGGATATGGACAAGATGCCTGGACAAGGACATGTGCACACACACACACGCACGCACGCACGCACGCACGCACGCACGCACGCACGCACACACACACACACACACACTGATTCACACTGGTCTCAAACCTGGTTTCCTGGAGCTGTAAAGCAACTTCACTAACCACTCTTTCACCATGTTTCCCTTTCTACTTCAAGCTTACACAAAATTCAGGTAATGCAGACGGACATGCAAACCCCTCACAGGTGAAGTCCAAGGTCAGAATCAGGAATCTTCCAGGGATATTTAATATCAGTTTCATCATAAATGGCTATTTAAAGACAGAAACAAGGTTATAATCAAACTAGTCATAACCTAACACACGTCTCTGGACTGTGGGAGAAAACCGGAGTGCCTGGAGTAATCCCATGCAGGCACTGGGAGGACATGAAAACTTCACACAGGTGGAGTTTGAGGTCAGGATCAAACTGTGGATGGTTGAGTTGTAAGGCGACCTCGCTAACAGCCATGCCTGACTGTGTCACAGTAATGCCACACCCCTGGAAGTCTAATTATCACTGTTCTCTATCCGTCCTAATCAAAATGAATTAAAATGATCACTAGGAAACTATGAACTATACATACTGAATGAACACACTTACCTGTTCATCTGTTCCATGTGTCACCAACTTCGAGCGATGGTTTGAAAATTGGTCAGGGTTTCATGTTCTGAAGAAATGTGGTAGCCTTCCAACTACCTGTTTAGTCGTTTTGATGCAATATAGGAAATTTGCAATAACTAAAGAGAAAATTAGAAATTTCATACAAATAAATGACCTAATTCTATATTTGTTACACATTTGAATGTATGTCTCTGTTTTAGGATATTATTATCATCTATCAACAGAAACCACTGACTTTGTGGTGGACATACACGTAACAAAAAGCAAATGTGTGTGACTCTCTCCTCTCTTGGTCTCATAAGTTTGAGTTTAAACACTCTCATGTGTGTGTTTTCCTGTCAAACACTGACTCACCTCTGCACACCTTTCAATACACTACAATCTGATTTTGTTTTCCCGACTCTGCCAATGCCTCAGAATTTACTAGGAGAGCACATCATGAAAATGCCTAGTAAGAAAATGTTATATGATTGCGCACAGTCAGCCATCAGGGAGCACATATCAGAGACAAACCTTCACGAAGTAACTGTAAATGTGTCATAATGGAAGCATATTTCCCAGACAAGCATGCAATGTTTATATCATGTGATTTTAAATGGTTTTAAACTAATAAATAATGTGGAATTTGATTTAGGGGTACCTAAATGGTTACCTAAAGATGTAATTTTGGCTTTTGGCTTGTGATACACAAGTGACAGTGATACAATGATTGATGGTATTTTTCTTATATATTTAACATCCAGTACAGTTTTTAAATTACTGCTTGCATTTCTTTTTTTCTTTGCTATGTACTTGTTAAGCAATTACAACAAAATAATTTTACTGCCAGTTTAAAGTGTACAAGAGTATTAATAAATTTTTAGCTATTTATGCAAATAAAGGACCACATTTCAGCAAAGCAGTTTTATAAAGGAATTAAAAAATACAGTAAGGAACAATAAGGTTTTATGTGCAAATTTTATGTAAACACAGATAAAACAGGATCGCCTGCTGTAGCACCTTGGAGCAACTGCAGTATTTCAATTGAATTACATCACTTGTGCTTGTGAAGCTAGGGTCTTTTCCCCTGTTACCTTCTGAGTGGAAGTTACTACAAAGAAGTCAGCCTTATTATATTCATCTATTAGCCATGTGTGGTGTAGGGCACTGGAGAATCACCCCAGCCTCATTGGACTTTCACTGAGATTTGTGAGTGTACCATTATTAAAACAAATAAAAATAAGCTAACATTAAAGGTAGGAAGCTTGAAACTTTACCCCAAGAGGGAGCACAACTTTCAAAGAATATTAGGTGAGGAATTGTATGTTCCAGTAGGCATTCATTGTAATGGGACAATTACAAGTACACTCAAACAACCACTGTTTTTTTTTAAACAAAATTAAGTCTGATTAACAGATGAAGCATATGACAGTCATTATTATGATGATATTAATCCATTCTGATTTGTATTTTTTTAGGTCCAATTAAATTTTGTAAGCTTTTTATATAAGGTTTAGATATGCATTTTCACAATTGCCAAGAGTGCAAAAATATATTAAATATTTGTGTTCAATCCTCAGATGTGTAAGTGAGTCTTTTTTGACCTGGTGCGGTAATATTTTTGCAATATTTTAGCATTTTATATTTCAGGTTTTCTTCAAAAAACATGTTACTGATATCATGCAAAAATTGTAATTTACGTACCTTTTATACATTTTAAGAAATTGGATTTTTTTCAATTACTACCCCAAGCTTCTGTAAGTGGGTTAAAAACCACCATGTTTTCTGATGTGATGTATCATATAAGTAAGAAATATAACTCAAAATTACATACGTCATTAGCATTACTCTACATTAATATTGATAATGTCTTAGTTTGTGGTTTAACCCTGCTTATCCTGCTGTGCCATATCAGATATGAGAAAATTCTAGTGATCTTCTGTGGTGACCCCTAAAGGATCATCATCAACCTGGTTAGGGTTGCAGGTGCTCCAGAGCTTATCTTGATCTTTTTATAGGGCACAGACAAGTCTGCAACAAAGCACCAGTCCATCATCGGATTGGCTTCACCTCCCCAAGCACCGCACAGTCCTCATTACTGTACAACAGCAGATTTCATGGTATAAACACACAAGAACACAGAGTAAACTTTTGTAGGTTTCTCTTGATAAGATGTAATGTAAATGTAAACGTAAGAGATCGCATATGAGATAACAGTTTGCAGATGGTTTTTTTGCTACAAGAACCTAATGAAACAAATGCATTTATACATTTGAATAATTTTACATTTCAGTCTTTTATTTTCACATCATCACACAAATTCCAGTCCAACCATTATCTGTATTCTTTAATTTTTAGACATTCAGTATAGACCCCATGATGTTACAGAGATTACACAGAAGCCATCTATCAAAACCAGGGCTAAACTTTAGCTGAGAAGTCATAAGTCCCAGCGCCCAGCACAGATTGACTTACAATCGACTTAACTTAGTTTACAGAGGCCACACTGGTAACTGTTGGGAGGAAACGACAGGGCAAATATTATTTTTTGTGAGACTCTGTGTAGCTGGCAGGCTAAGTGTCCTCCAGCTGAAACTTAATCCTTGACAAAAAACAGTGCTAGATTGTAAACCTGCCGTTTTTATCCTCTGTGCTCCACACAAAAGATTCATTTGTCTCTCAACAGATACTGGTCAAGGATGAAAAAACAAGAGCTTAAGTGTTTTTTGAGCTGAACTTCGACCTGTGTGTCTTGGACTCTGGAAGACTCATCCCCAGGCATAGCTTGCCTGTCAGCAAGGCTGTGGCTCGTCTCACGGGTTTGTCAGCATTGCGGATCCAGTCACTCTCAACCAATCATAAAAATCTCAGGCTTTTCTGACCATGTTATTATAAAAACATGCTCTAGTTTTCTCAAATAAAATAAGCAAGTATTAAGTAACTATAATATTAAGTGTTTCTAAAAAGATCATCTTTAAATTAACATACCAAAAATATACATTATATTGATGAAAACATTAAACTTATTAGTCATGCAGTACAGTAATACTGCCATATAAAGATGGAGCATACTATACAATTATTACATTAAGCGTAATTGAATTCTGTAATCAGTATTAATAATTTAATTCAGTTTATTTTGAGGTATTCTCAAATACAACCCACATCACAAATGTAAGGAAAGAAAATGTAAAAAAAAACATTTGAGGCCAATATGAAATAGCCCTTCAGCACTTCGCTGGAATTGTAGATAACATTAAAACCACATTTAATGTGAATATTTTATAATTTTTGTCTAGTTAATACCAAACAAAACCTGAGATAATGTGCTACTAAAAGAGACGTGTCTGTCTGCAACAACTGCAAGATAACATTTTATTGGCAGAAAGTTAGTTTGGCTGCTGTCATAGTATACAATGAGATCTATCTCCAAAGGCGTATTAATACATATTCTAAAACCCTAGCATTTTTAATAAAAAGTAACATTGCAGAGCTCTTTACTTTCATGCACATTAATTGAACACATTAAATTGTTCTTAAAGGATTGTTCACATAGATTATTTTAATGGTTTAAATGAATGTTTTCAATGGATTATCTTATTAGTGTCACTTGGAATGAATATGTAAAATTTAGTTGAACTTTTTTGTACCACTCTGTTGTGCAAATCAGTTGTACTTAGCATTTTACTTGTTATTATGCAGACCATTCAGTGCTCTGGACGATGTCACAGCTCAACTTGAAGAGTGCAAGACAATTCAGGCAGGTCAGAGCCCTTTGCAAGGAGGAACAAAAGACTATAGAATAAGCACAGAGTGAGGAGGCAGGGTGGTAAGGAATCCTAGTCAGGGATAGCTGCCCTGTGATCTGAACACTGTGCCCTTGTCTTGTTCTACCTTCAACCACAGTGCTCACCCAAAACCCAGGTGATCTACCCCTGGGTAGACACCATTATCACATGCAAGGTCTGCAGCAGCATTTTATATCCTACTTGGGTTATCCTTAATCTGTAGAATCCAGAGCTGGGAGAGAGAGGGAGGGGGACAAGGAAAGAGATGGGGGATAAGACTGTAAGACATTTTTCCATTCCATTTCACAAAAATCCATCTGAGAATAAAATGCCAGAGAGAAGCCAGAGTAATGCATTCATCTCTAAAGCAAAGTGGGTTTGGTGGCAGCAAAAAGAGACAGGGGGAGGAAGGACGAAGGAAGAAGGGAAGGAGAAGATGATATCGCACCATTGTTTGCTGTAAATTGATGCCAGAACAGTTGATTATTTTGACTCTGGGCCCAAACGGAGGCTTGCTTGTCGAAGCTATATGCTGTACATCTGTCAGCTCCTGGTCCTGCACCTGCACTTGCCACTGTTTGCACATCCCTGGCATTTTCTCAAAGTTTTGAGGCCTTTTTTAATTCCTCCAGTAACCATGGAAATATGTTTTTTTCTTTCTTTCTGTCCTCCTCTTCTTCTTTTTTTTTAGTGGAACAGACATGACAAAAAGGCAGGTGCTAGGCTGAGCGCCCAGGGCGACAATATTTGAAAAGTCTTCAAATGTGTGCGAGAACGCCAAAGCCTGCCAGCAAGGTCACAGCGGTGGCTGCTCACCGATTGTCAAGCTGCTCTTCCAACAGTAAATACACTTCCAACACACATGCAGCAACACAGGCTATAAACGTGCTGAAGACTCATGACCTTGCAAAAGCTGTGAATTTGATTTGGCTTAAGCTTTGGTTTGGAGAGTCTCCATGACAGCCCAACTTCATTATAATTCATTTGACTGGAGATTAGGCAGACTTATTGTCATTTTTGGTTATATCCCCCTTGTACCTTATCCAACAAAGATGCTTCTTTTTTTGTTCCCATTTCTCTCTCTGCAGAATGTGAAACACCATATCTGGGCCCACTTATAAGGTAGTACTGAGAACACCACAACTTGTAGAATATAATTACAGAACTAGTCACATATTGTATGCCTATAAGAACATTTGCATCAATATATAACCATAATAAGGCCGAAACCTGTCAACATCAAATGTGCCAAACACAGAAGCACTCATATCTAAATATTAACGAAATCATTATAAAGCTAATTAAGTATAAAATCTAAATAAATAGTTTTGTACATGGTTGAACATGCAAAATTGTAATAAGACTACTAAACAAGAAAAACAGACACAATAAGCTATTTCATCTGTTGAAATGAAAGATGTGTAGAAAATAATCACATTGGTCCTGTTTGTACCAGGATGGCTGTATCATACTACACTGCTCACAGGGAATATTTCAAAATGAATATGAAGTAATTAAAAATATAAGAATTTGATTTTATTTCATTAAATAAGATAATCAGAAAAGTAAAAGTCAAAGAAAGTTGTTTAATTACGCTAACTCAATTATCGTGATTGAGTAGGAAGTGACGTATTCATGGGGGTGAACAAAAGCATATCAAACTGGATGAGAGTGCCACACATTGACTGGTCAGTAGGGTGTATGGTTACCTAAGACTGCCAAAACACACTGACAGTGACGAAGCGTGGACAGGATCAGATTGTCCAGCAGTTCTTGTGGGATCCTATTCGTATTGATTTTGAAATATCCCCTCATTTTTGTGAGCAGTGTATATATTACAGTACTTGACTAAATTACAGATAGTGCCAAAATGTAGTAGATTAAAGCAATAGAGCTTTGAACTGTGTACTTTCAATTATCAGTAAAGGTTTAGAGTAACCAATTCAGTGGCTATCACACTTGCATTCAATGCATTAACCCTTGATAGTTAATTTGTAATTGATAGTGTATGATTGTAAAACACATCTTACTTCTGCACTTAATGTAACAGAAATTAATATGTTCAAAAATGTGTGTAAACATACATACAATACAATAGTGATACATATTCTGTACTGATTTAACCTGTTAAACTATGAAAGTGAAAGCAGAGCAGGTCTTTTTAGTTAATTTAGAGTTCTACATATGTTATATATATACAGAAACAGGGATTCAATCTTCGACACACCACGACACACCATCCATCATCATTGCAATCTCTCCTGCTGTTCACTGAATTTTTTTGAAAAATAAAAAATTATAAATCCATTTAAACCTTGGCTTCGTCATGCAGCCTTTGGGTATCTTTTTGTTCACGGCTGGCTAGCCTTACATTTTCTGGTTGGTGATTGGCAGAGTGTCCAGCAGGCCAGTTCCTTGAAGACAACCACTGTAGAGTCTGGAGGGTCCAGCGTTATTGATTTCCTGCTTGTGCTGGCTGTCTGAGCTGTCAGTCAAGATCTTGGAACAGAGGGATGTCATTGGAAGTTCATTGACAACACGTGCTGCTTGGTAGATGTGAAATCAAAAACGAATGAGCAAAACATGTTAACGTGAATGACAGCAATCACACAATACAGAGTAAAAACACCATCTAAAAAGCCATAAAACAAGTATCATTTTGAATTAAAAAAAGATAACGTTTTAAAGCCTATATATAGGTTGTGAATTGGATGGAATCCTTTCAGGTCTGAGAGAAAAATGTTATCATTTTGTAGGAACCTGATATGGAGTTATTTCAATTTTGTAAGGTACCAGAGCTTGCTCCTCACAGTGAAAAAAGTGATTAGTTACAAAGAATAATCTTTGGCACAATGATTAAGCTACCTAAGAGATAGTGGATTGGAAAAGTATTTTTGAGAAACATTACACCTCTTGAAACTCATAGTTTGATCTTCACTGACGGCGGTGAGAAGTTTGAAGCTTAAATGAATGTGGTTCTACTTTAAAAGCTCTTTTAAAGTTCTCATGTGTACCTAATACAATGTTCACATAAATATGGGGATATTTCATTATGGGATATTTCATCTGCTCATCTTTGTGAGCAGTATAATTTGTTATTAGTTAGTTATTAGTTATTGTTCACTTTTCAAACAGCTACAATGTCATGTTGGTCAACATTATGCCCAGTGGTCTAATTCTGAAATGTGTTTGACATTATAATATGTTTAAAATTACAATATCCTATTTTTATACAGGCTCATTTAAGGCAAGCATTCTGTGTTTAGATTATGATTGGGCTTGTGGTGGTGCAACAGTTCAGAGTTCAAAACTCAGCACTGTACATGGCTATAGATAAGAAGAGCTGCTAAATGATTTAATATAAATATTAATTCAATATCAGGAAGTGGTTATATACAACTTCGTTTCAAGAAACCATGGAAACATTTAGATTGTTTCAGTATTAAATCTTAAAACTACGATTTGTAATACTTGTTAACCAGCTATCTCAAGCATGCTTGACATATGGATAGTTGCATAAGCTTGTGAAGTATTAAGTAACTATTTTACATTGGCTGTTAACATTGATGGTGAGGTACTAATAGGAATACTGCATACATACTAAAAATAATATGCTTTGTTATATAATTAGCGAGTAAGACTCAGTGTAAAGGATCCATTTTTTTGGATCCATTCATACAACAGTTTGGTCAACTTCGGGCAGAAGGCATTTGATGCTGACTGTCAAAGTAAATTAATGTATTGCAATATCTGCTGAAAAAATAAAAGATATTTATAGAAATTAGTCAAAAGGACAGGGTGCTGTAGCATTCTAATATCAACACCACAGCAACCGTCATTCATATTTCAGTGGTGCTCTGATCAAAGATACCAATCATTTATTAATCCTTATCAGAGTCATAGGAATGCACAGGGTCCAAGTCAGGAAGTAACTCATGCAGACACAGAGTGGACATGCAATCTCCACACAGAAAGGACCCAGACCATTTCACCTGGGATTGAACCCAAGCCCTTTTCATTGTGGGGCAACAGTTTTCACTTTGCCATCGTGGGCAAATATCTGCTTGAAAAAATACTTTAATGATGTCTTCCTATCGGCACTGATTTTAATATCTTTGAAATCTCCAAAATTACACAAACATAACATTATACAAATGTAATGGTAGAGTACAGTAAAATCACGAGGAAGTCCATCACATCATTCAGTAAGCATCAATATGCGTCAAACTCTTTCTTGAAAACATACTTTAGCTATTTTATTAAATTAATTACTAACTTCACATCACATTTGAGCACCCATTGATGTAACTTGTCATAGTAGATATTAATGTGATAGTGATGGGCTGGCACATCAAGCATTTTCTACTGCGGCCAGACAGTGTAAAAGAAGCACCATTATTGCTGCATGCTTAATTAAACATTCATGCATCACGGTGTGCAGTCATGCACATCCATTTCATGTCAGTTGGAGACATGGCATTTCAGTACTTCTAACCATCAGTGTTTTCTGCATATAAATGATGTTGCTACAAAGACACGTATTCTCTTCTGTGGCATGACATCTTTCTAATTGCCTGGCAGTTGGCTGAATTTTAATTCTAAAGTATTATTATGTGACATTCATGTAAACATGGGCAAGACATTGGAAATGGAAAAGAGCTGAAAATAGTGTTTATGCATTTGCTTAATATGCATGAATATAAATTCAAGGGAAAAAACATTTTCCTAAAAAGGGATAGCTATGACGCATTGTAGCACAGAAAAAAAGTGATACAACATTTTTTATTCCTTCAACCTGCAATTCTTTTATGTAATAAAAAATTTATTATTCTATGATAAATAACTATATTAACTTTTGAAACGAATAACTATATTTTTGAAAGTAATTTGTCTTAATGTAATTATGTCCTTGGGAATTTTGGATGAAGTGAAGAGGGTTATTAGATTTATTGTATATTTAAACCGATAATCACTAGTTGTGCATGTTCTGATTCAGTAAAGGTGCATAAAATAGGTAACATTCTTTATTATAAATATCACAATGTACGGGCAGTCCAGTGATTTGCGCTGTTGCCTCATTTTGTTGCTTCACAGGTTTCCCGTGTGTGTGTGTGTGTGTGTGTGTGTGTGTGCGCGCTATGATACCACGATATAACTGAATTGCAGGGCAGTGTATTTGTAACACTGGCACAGTCAGAGAAGATGAATGCCAGTCAAACTCAATATCCATTCAGACCTGATAGACCTAATATGGAAGAGGCACTGGGTAACAAGTCCAAGGGGCAAGGCTAGAGGCAAGAGTTCAAGGCACTGAGGGTTGAGACAAAAAGAGAGGGATAGGAATGAAGGACAGTTAATCTGAAGCAGAGATAAAAAACTTAAGTAGAAAACAATGAGATTCTAAAGGGAAGTTATGAGTTTAAATAGCCTGCGTGCTGTAGAAGTGAGTGTATTCAAAAACTGGCAAATCAAAGTGCAGGGGAAGCAGGGCCTGGTTAGCGGTGAGAGGGAGCATTAGATCTTAAAGAATGGAGTCCAGGGCACTGGATACAGATGCTGTCGACATGACAACACAAATCTTCCTCTGATGGACGAGCTGGCACTAGTAGGGCTGGGAAATGGCACACGGGCAAACTCTTTGTTGAGGAGCCAGATGTCTTAAGTGTCTGGTGTAGATATAATGAATATGGGCAGAATCAAGGATATCTTTGTCCAGACCCTGCTCTGATTCTCTGCCCGAAAGAACAGATAAAAATACTAGGCTTTAATGGTCAGTATGAACTAAAAAGGAATGCTTGACCAGCAGAACATCTGGGTATTGCCCTTGAGGAGAGCAGTGAGGGGTGTTGCAATAGTAGTAAACCATTGGATTAAGTTCTGGTAAAAGTGAACCCTACAGAACTCTGGAGTTATTAGATAGAATGGGGAACTGAACAGTTTTGAATAACACAAGCTTTAGCATCCTTCTTGGTGAGACCTTTAAGACTGCCAAGAAATGCATGTGACTTACATTTGTAAAGACAATAGTTAGGTCTGAATATGAAGAAGAGCAGGTGAAGTAAAATGGTCAGAATTTCAATAAATATAGAGGGAATTGGGAAAAAGGCATGGTTTAAATAGATTAGTCAGATGTCACGGTAGGTATTGTAGGGAGTACAGTAATGTCCAAAAGTTTTTAGAATGGCACACATTTTGGTTTTCACAAAGTTTGCTGCCTTTTTTCAAAAACTTGCAAAATGTCTAAATGGTACAAATAAGTAAAATTATCAGCATTCCATAGCTTTTTAACTTTTTTGTTGACAAATGCATCCAGTTTAAATAAAGATTTAATATTTACAGTGCTGACTCATCATGCTGAATATCAGCTTCTGGGCAAAATCATGAATGATGGCAACCCTTTATTGCCTAGTCAGTGTTCAGTTACTCACAGCTTCTGAGTTTTTGTTTGTCGACCCTCATTTTGAGGATTGACCACAGGTTCTCAATGGGATTGAGATCTGGGGAGTTTCCTGGCCATGGAACCAAAATCTCAATGTTTTGTTCAAAAGGCCACTTGGTCATCACTTTTTCCTTGTGGCATGGCGCTCCATCATACTGCAAAAAAACATTGTTCATCTTTGAATTGCTCCTGGATTTTGGTGGAAAAAGTTGCTCTTGAAGGATGTTTTGATACCATTCCTTTTTAATGGCAGTGTTCGAAGGCAAAAATTGGCAAACCCACACCCCTGGATCTTTCACTGTTGGTATGGCAAAGCACTCATGGTAGCTCTCAACATTTGTTCTTTGGTAATCATTTCTCCAGATGGCCCAATATGTCTGAATAGAGCTACATTAGAGAAAATAGCTACCCCAGTCCTCTGCAGTCCAATTTCTATACTTCCTGCAGAATGTCAATATATCTTTGATGTTGTTTTTCAGATAAGTTGTTTATTTGCTGCCCTTCTTGACAACAAGCCATCCTCCAAAAGCCTTACTGTGTGTTCAGATGCACTCACACCTGCCCTCTGCCATTCCTGAGCAAACTCTGCACTGGTAGTGCCCTGATCTCATAGCTACATAATCTTTAGGGGATGGTACTGAAGCCTTCTTGACTTTCTAGGGCACTATGAAGCCTTCTTCACTGCATGTAAACCACTCTCCTTGAAGTTTAACCTTTAGATGCAATGCAGTGATGACTGTGTGTGTAGTGAATCCCCTTGCATATGTTTGGTCAGCAAATATGTTGTCCTGAGTGATGGGGCAGATAAGGGGTGGAGATGTGCATGAGGTCTGTAGTTGATTAAGCATCATAGACAAAGAAGTTAGGGAGTCCAGGGACACTTTAGTATCATAGGTCTGCTCTGGCTGTAAACCATGGTGAAATGTGAAGCATTTGAAGCTGAAACAGCTGAAGCTGCTGGTCCTGTAGGTGTTAGTCATGGGTAGTGATCTCCTCTGAGATCAGACCAGAGTTCACAGCCTCTGTGGCAGTTATAGGAGAACAGTGTATGATGTCAGTAACAGTACAGATTTGCAAACGAGAGATGAGGTATCAGAGAGATGAGGTGTGAGACAAAAAGCCAGGTATGATAATGTAGGTAAGTGAATATGAAGATGAGCAGGTAAAGTAAAATGTAAATATGAAAATAGGTGACAGGTGAGTGTATTTGAAGACCGGCAAATCAGAGCGGGAGAAGTGGTGATTGGCTGGCATTGAGTGGGATCAAGAGCTCTTTTTGGAATTGAGTCCAGTTCAGTGGATTAGGAAGCCACATTTTTCAACTGAAGCCTTTTCATTAAATAACTATTTACTGTACTATTAAATAACACACATCAACTTTCTTTGACGATGAATCATGTTCCTCAATGACATGGTTTATTCTATCATACACTGGTCACAAAACTTGGGGGATACTATATTAGAGGATATTTCGTTTTCATATACCCTAATTTTTGTGAGCAGTCTATGTGTACCCAAAATAATTGATTTCTCTGTGCCACAGTGAAGCAATAATTCGGCCAATTTTAACAAAGCCAGTTCGTCACCCTGACAAATTTGCCACTTGTATTGTCCTTCTTGTCAACATGTCCAACACAAGGGAATTTTCACAGGCACAGACCTCCTTCATCCATTTGAATATAATATCTATTCAAGATATTTTTGCTTTCTTTATTGATTTGTTTCTTAATTTCTACAAGACTCGCAGTATGTGCAGTATCTCTTATTTTTGCTTGATTTCTCATTTAGGAAGTGTTAAAGTTTTGCAAGCTCCCGAGGCAGCTGGGGTGTTAGACAGTGGAGTGCAACTCCATTTGGTCTTTTTCTCTTGACTTTGCAGCATTTCAGATAAGTGAAATGCTCTAAATCACAGCACTTTTCTATCCATATTATATAAAAATGCTGACAATTTGAAAGCCTATGTTCTTGAGAAAAATAGGTTGACTCTTAATTTCTCAGTTTCTATACATTAAACGAATCATGCACTTATGTTTTGCACTTTAACTGGTTTTCAAAATATATAAAAAAAAAAAAAACAATAAAAAATGAATAAATGTTCTAAGTATTACTAACTAATTAAGAGTGGTGCAGTGATGTAGTGGTTGGCATTGCTTTGTCTAGAGATTCAGGTTAATGTCCCTAGCATAGCTTCTGCATATGTGAAGTGTGTATGTTCTCCCAGTGTCTCTTGTTAGGGTTCCTACCTTTCCCCGGTCGTCCTCGCCGGTCGCCATTACAGAGCCATCGGTGGGGCGGCCTTATATCCATTATCTTAATGATGTCCTGATCCCAAACAGCTGCTTCACGTCCTATAAAGGCGTGGTGTTAGCGCTGTTCGGGGCCAGGTCATCATTATGCCAGCGGGATTCCATCACCGTTTGGTTCGCTCGTCTGACCACCGGCGCCCTTGCGCCCTCCCGCGTTCCCTAGAGATAGTGGAAAAGCTCCGGGGGCTTTTAGTGCCGATGGACTTGTATGGGCGGGTAACCCCCGAGGTATTTCGTTTGTTAGGGGCACTTTGAGGGTTTTTCCCGTTTTGAGCTAACACTCTTCAGTCGTCGGCGCCTACCTAGCCTCACTCCAGCCAGGTGTTCATTCTGAATAGGACACTCCCCGGTCTGGCTTCTTCGTTTCGGCGCTCCTCGCAATCTATTCTCGTTCACGCTCCTCGCGTATTCGAGTTTATTTTCGTGTTTTATTTTCGTGTGTTATTAACACTTGTGCTACAAGCACGCCCTGAGCTTATATGCTCGCCCTTTTGCGCTTTGGCCACTTCCGCGATTTCTTCGGCCCACCTGGGTAATGCGTGGCACATTATGAAGTGCAAAATATGACAACAGAGACCCTGGACTATTGAGCAACTGAAGTTGTACATCAAGCAAGAATGGGAAAGAATTCCACCTACAGAGCTTCAACAATTAGTCTCCTCAGTTCCCAGGCAGGATTGAGGCACTCACCACATGGCCTCCTGCTACTCTCACTCCAGTGATGTTCCCTCTCAAAGTCAGTCAAGGAGCTGGGTAAAATGTCCTTGAGTGTAGTTTAGAGGAATGTCTAGGTGTCAACAATCTCTCATCAAAAGGTATACCACCCAAAAGCATACTCTGAGATACTTTTTATAGGGCAGTGGGGGAAGCACACTTTGTTCTTCTGTAACTACACCTGCAACTGTTTACATATCTGTCTGAAAATATGTTTTCTGAAATGTTTAAAAGCATTTAACACTGCATGATTTTATTTTAAATGAATAATTACATAACCTTTTATAAGGATATAATGATTGTATTGTAAGTGTGCAAGTATACATGTCATAGCTCAGGACTGTGGTAGCCTAGCGGTTAAGGTGCTGGACTATGGACCAGAAGGTCCAGGGTTCAAATCCCACCTCTGCCAAGCTATCAAATTTGGGTCCCTGAGCAAGGCCCTTAACCTGCAATTGCTTGGACTGTGTGACTTGTAAGTTGCTTTGGATAAGGGTATCTGCTAAATGCCGTAAATGGATCCATGTTTTTGGAAAACCCACCAGACGTGATCAACTCAAGGTCCCTTTTAACTAGCGTATTGTATACCACTTCATGTTGGGAAGCCATGTAATTAGTAATTAGAGCTGAAGGTCTTGGCATCTAGAGCAACACAGATCTCATTGTTATTCACCACCCAACCCATCAACTTATTTAACCGCATGTGTTCCAAAATTTACTGAAAAGCCTTGCATTTAGGAGTGGTGGCTGTTACCCCACACTCTATATTAATGCCTATTTGACTATAAGATGATGGGGATAAGTTTAGTGTATGGATACACTACTTCCTACTTCCTTACATATAGACATACACTTACCAGCCAATTTCTTAGGCATCCCTGTGTAGGTGCTTGTTAACATAAATATCTATTCAGCCAATCATATGGAAGAAACTCAATGCATATAGACATAGTCAAGATGACCTGCTAAAGTTTAAATCGAGGCCTCAGAATGGGCATGAAATGTGATTAAAGGAACGTTGAATGAGGCATAGTTTATTGGGCTAGACAGTCTGGTCTGAGTATTTTAGAAACTGCTCATCTACTGGTAAAATCACATAGAGGCTTCATTAGAGCTTACAAAGAATG
The DNA here is from genome assembly GCA_034780255.1 of Parotocinclus maculicauda. Classification (NCBI taxonomy): domain Eukaryota; kingdom Metazoa; phylum Chordata; class Actinopteri; order Siluriformes; family Loricariidae; genus Parotocinclus; species Parotocinclus maculicauda. The sequence goes on along the minus strand of JAUZSU010029242.1, from coordinate 4,454 downwards.
GTCAGAAAGACCAGTGAGCAGCAGTTCTCTGAGTGAAAAATGTCCTATTGTTGCCTGAGATCAGAGGAGAAACAGAACAACTGTAACTTAAATAATTACTCTGAACACACAACATGCCAGTCCTTGAAGCATATAGGCTACATCAGCATACAACCACACAGGGTTCCAGTCCTGTTAGTTAGGAACAGGGAAATGAGGCTACAATTTGCACAGGTTCAAAATTAACAATAATAACAAAATAACAGAAGCCTGTTGTGGGGTATATTATATTGGTACATTTCCTGTCCCTCAATACCAACTGAGCATTGTTAAAACACCACAGTCTACCTGAGGACTGTTGCTGACCATCTACAACCCTTTACGTTTTCAGCACCTTTTTGAATCTTCACAATGTACTATCAAGGTGTACCTAATGTAGTGGCTTGTCACTGTGCATAGAGCACATACAAGCCACCCTACATGGCACTATCTGTGAAGTCTCAACCAGCCAGTTTGCTGTAGCTGAATATTGTATTTACCATGGCGTAATTCAGTCTAGCAAATTTCTGAGACAGACAAAACCTCAGAACACGCATGCACATACACAGCGTCAGAGAAATGCTAAGAAATACTAAGATAACAGTTGTTTCACAGTGACAAATGGATCCTTAGTCAGAGAAAAAGATAAAAGTACAGAGACATGGAGATTGACAAAGACAAAGAGCCGTGACAGAGACACAAAGCAATTACGCTAAAACATTTCACTCTGATGGACACCATTCACAAAGCACTTAGAGACACACACACCCGGCTCTTATAGCACTTACACGAAAGCCGGCGTGTATAAAAATGCACACAGCATATACAAGTACTTTTGTGCTAGCACATTTCTCTAAGGGAAACAACAATCCATCAAAAACTCCATTTAGAGAAAAACTAGAGCCTATACTTTAGGAATCTCAGACAAAGCAACTGGTGCATTTTGTTGTTGTTGTTGTTGTTTTTAAGTAAACATAACTGCTTGCCAAAAGTTAGAGGATATTTCAAAATGAATTATCCCCGAATTAAATATTCACGTAATTTTTGTGAGCAGTGTATTTTGATGGCTTTGATTTCTTAATAAGGCTTTAATATAATCAGTGGATATTTCTGTGGTAAACTTTTGTGTTCACTGGTAAACACTGTCAGCAAACAAACGAAAATGGGGCTCAAGCAACAGGGATAACCAATATATAGTATCAATAAACCAGTAAACCAACACCTGGTTTAATTACCACAGTATCATTATGCTTGATTGACCAGCAAACTCCCCTGACCTAAACCCATTGTCAAGAGGAAGGTTAAAGACTGGGCTTCCATAACACCTCAGCAGTGAAACAGGCTGTGACCAAGTTTCGAGTGCATCTACTATACATCTTTTTACTACGCCAACATTTCTGTATTAAAACTATTTTATACACTTATATAATATTCATTCATTATCTTCCACTTAATCCACATGGGGTCGGGAGCCAGCCGGTGCCCACCTACCAACTCTGGGCGCAAGTGCAAGAACAACTCTAGGCGAGGAGCCAATTCGTCGTAGGACACACACGCACAGTCACAAACTAAGGGCTACTTTAGAGACCCCAGTTAACCTAACATATATGCCTTTGAACTGTGGGAGGAAACCCACGCCGACACGGGGAGAACATGCAGGCTTCACACAGAAAGGACCCAGGTCACTCCACCCTGGGATTGAACCTGGAACCTTCTTGCTGTGAGACAGCGGTTCTACCCACCGAGCCACCCTATATAATATTCATTTTTTTAGAAAACGTTTTGATTTTCATTAGCTGTATGCAATAATCATTCAAACTGAAATGTGGAAATTAACTTGAAATATCACCCCGTGTTTAATGAATCTACATAGTATATGAGAATAATAGAACATAGAACTAGTGAAATAAATTAACTTATTCATGATTTTCTAATTTATTGAGATGCATCTGTATATGAAAGAATGTGCATAGGTTATATGCACGTATATACTACACCACTGTATATAAGGAGCTTAAATCTATAGGCAGTCCTGGAATCATTCTTCAGAAGACGTGGCTGGCCACTTCATACTCAATTACAAAGAGTGACATGTGGGGTTGCTTTGACACTGATTTGCTGAACACACTTGCAGACTGGAAGTCAGGCACACAAAAACAAGTGTATAGTTGAAGATATAGTAGATTTTCCATTGTTTTCTTACTATTTTTTTTATATCTGTAATATAATAATATCAGCATCCTTGACCTCCACACCCATTTCTTAAACCTACACCAGTGGACGCTTATACCAGTAGTAAAGAGATATCTTAAAGAGATATTTGCCATTTTAGTTATGGTACTCTGTTTGCACTTTTTGTCAGTGAGTCAGTCATTTCTACATCTAAAAAAAGACAAAACAGGAAAAACCTCTAATTAATGTAAAATTATATATAATTAAGATGCTACTGCAGCAGCAAACTATTGTATTCAATCAAGTGCAACCATTTTTTTCAAGCTGTGACTGCTTTTTCTTTATAAATTGCTATGGTAATAAAACATTTACACACAACACTCAAATAACTCACTATAAAGTTGCTGTATTCATTGTCTATCAAACTTGTCTCTCACACTATTTCACACACACATACTCACACACTCTCTCATACATACAGAAGCATGTGTGCTTTTAAACTAATAGCTTTACGTCTCAGAAGACTTTGTATATTAAAAGCATCATAAACTCTAAAACTACTTTCTTCCTCTATGTAGTTTTCCACTCACTCTCTCAAGTTCACTCTATATGTATACTTTCTTCCCTGCATTTAGGTAACATGTTTTGTAATATATTCTCACTCCTTTATTCACGTGATGTTTAATTCATCAAAGCCGACCCCCCAGGCAAAGCAGCCTCAATTGTGTTCTCTCACTCATGATACGACCCCCAGGGGAACCCCATCTGCCCCTGCATTCATCCTTTTCCCCTCTCTTTCTTCCTTCACTGTCTGTTTGCACCTCTTTTAACACTTTAGCACTTGCTGTACCTCCTTCACACTAGCACCTGTCCTCAGCAGATAATATCCATAGCTACCCTTTCTATTTATAGTCTTTCAAACTCATTACCTCACTTTACTCTTGTTTTCTCACACTTCATTCTGCCTCCTCACATCCCTTGTCTTAACATTAGAACGGCCAGGATTCCAGAACTACTAGAATGGCCACCGTGGTCATTTTGACCGTTTAAAGTTTGCATGCATTTTTATGTGATGTGTAAATGTTAGAAAATTGCTCAAAACAAAACATAAAACAACTATATATGAAGGGACAGTAAACAGAGCTTGTATTAGGTACTCATACTTTTATTCTTGGGTATGACTAATTACGATCAGCTTGTGTAGAGTGACATAATGAAACCAGCCAGCCTTTTATCTTCTGCAGTCCAAAAGAGTTTTAAAAAATCAGGTTGTTCTGTGGTTAAACATAGAAGACTCATAACTTAATCCTCGACTCACAGCCACGGTGAATAAAACGATAGTTGTTTTCCAACCTGTACATCTATTTTGACTCTGAGACATTCCTGTATCTTTGAGCTAACAGGGCAGGTGCCAGGTCATTGCCAATGTGTATATTAACAGACTATTACATGTATTACATACTGGAAAGCAGACAATCTGACTTATTAAATCTATATACAATACCTGCATTTCTGAACTCTTTCAAAAATGTTTCTATTTCTACAACTATTTAGACAACTTTAACATTTCAGACATCAAACTGTCAATTTTTTTAACTTAGATTAGTGGCACCCTAACAGCACACTCAATGGTGTGATCTTTCAACCAAAATGCACATGATCTAGGCCTTAAAAATTAGAAAATGCTTTCTTTGAAGAGCAAAGATGGCCAGAGGATATGCAATTTTTTAATTAATAAAAAATATATATTTTTAAAAAACATTGTACCTCAAAGAAATAATTAAAGGGGATTTGCATATTTCTCTACAGTGAATGCTAACCATTTCAAGAAGCAACCTCAACTTCTCTGGGCTTGGAGGCATCTAAAATATAATTTCTGTCATCTGTAATGACAGCATTAATACATAAAATTTGAATTTTTTTAGAGCAACATATGCTTCCTTAAGGATGCCATCTCTTACAGGAACATCCATATCTGGCCGACCGGTACCAGTTTGTTTTTATAAATAATCAACGCTCTAAGCTCTCGAACGTAAAGAACGGTGTCCCTCAGGGGTCTGTGCTTGGCTCACTATTATTCTCCCTTTACATGCAACCTTTAGACTCAATTATTCTTAAACATGGCATTAGTTTTCACTGCTATGCAGATGATACACAGCTGTACATATCAGCTGATCCAAATGGCGGCCTTACAATCAGTAAAATAGAGAATTGTGTTAAGGAAGTACAAAATTGGATGTTGTTTAATTTCCTTTTGCTTAACT
>JAUZSU010029231.1:0-10477 GCA_034780255.1 Parotocinclus maculicauda | reverse complement strand
TAGGATTTGTTTCGGTACTTTAGGATTTGGTCCGAATAAGCGGCTGGTCCCATTAACCGGTGGTCTAATTAACCGGAATCGACTGTATATATATATATATATGTATGTATGTGTAAAAATGTAACTTATTAAATTACTATCAATCAAAAGTTTAAACCTTTGTGAAACTAATATCGTTAATTGTTTTCATGGTTATATTAAGAGAGTTTTGCATAAGTTAAATAAAACAAGACATACCATGTGTGTTTTTCTAGGTTGGACTTTTAAAAGTTTGGTCCTTCGTGGCTTATTTGGAGCAGGAGCTGTAAAAGAAAGAGAAGATTTTTTTAAAAGGCTGCATAACCAAATTAAATATTATAGCCACTGGAAACGACAAAAACAGAAAGACTGGATTGAAGCTTGACAGATCCAATTTGTTCACTATACAATCACACTGAAAGGTTTAAGGTCCTTGTAGTTTAGATTTATTCTTCTCAAGTATCAGCCATAAGGCTGAACATAAGCATGGCATTCTCTCACTTTAAAATGATCAACAATTTAATTATGGAATTAAATTTCATACATTTCTGATACATTTTAATTTCTAAAAAGATGGTCTGGTATCAAAAAACATGCTTACTATTGTAACATTTGAAATTGAAACCTTAATTATCATTGAAGGCACATGGCTCAAATCTCACCTCTTCCATGCTGCCACTGTTGGGTCTTTAAGCAAGGTCTGTAATCCACAATTGCTTGAATTTGAAGACTTTATCAATTGTAGGCCACTCTGGATTAGAAAGGCTAAATGTACACTATGTTGCTATCACATTTAATTCAAAATTTAAAGAAAATCAGTGAATGATTTTGCTGTTGGGGCAGCTTAAATACAGCACTGTTTAAAACTGTGGGTAAATAACAAAATAATAGTTTTTTATATTTTAATATGTGTTGAATTTGCTCAGTGGTGGTTTATATGTCAAGGGACTGGACTACTGATCAGAAGGTCCAGGGTTCAGTCCCAGCAGGGCCATGCTGCCAATGTAGAAAATAACTAAATTGCATAGAACTATGTGTTAAAAGTCTAAATGTAAATGTTTTTACATCCCAGAAGTAAATACAGCACAGTGAACTGGTGCATTAAACTTTGCTTAACCACAAAAGTTCACATTGGTTAGATAAGTACTGATTACAATCTTTTGGCCTATTCTGATTTTTAATTTCTTATACACTCTATTCGACCGGCCGATTCCATTATAAATCCCAGCAACATACAGAAAGATAGCAGAAGCTGTTGGCTGGCTCTATTCTCTCACCAGCTGGTAGCTTTGTGGCATTGGCCTTACAATATCAATCACTGCAAACTTACTCAAAGTGTACTTTATTACAGCCTTGATAGGAGCATTTGACCAGTTAGTGCAACAGAACAAGTACAAGCAAAGACACTGAAAGGCAACTCACCCCGGGTCGCTCTCTTACACACCACTAGTGTAATTAAATAAATACACAATCTTGCACTAAATCCAGGCCATAAATAGTACAGCACACTCAAAAACATGCTCTTGTTAACTAATAAAACATATACACATAGAACAGATGAACCCAAACATAAACGGACCATTGAGCGCACATTAAACACTAAAGGGACTGGGAAACAAAGCTGCAGCTGATCATAAACTGTTTAGATCTAAATGTACACATGAACTGAATTCTGAATTAACGTTAGTGCTGTGGTGTGCTAAAGGTTGACTATATGGCATGTACACTGCAATTTGTGCTACTTTAGAAGTTTTGTTTTAGCTGCACTTTACCTCACTTAAAGGTCAGTAAATGTTCAGGAAGCCATACCTTTCACTGGTATCTCCGGTGGTTGTGCAGTGACGTCTTTGGATGGTGATTTGTGTTTCTTCTCTTTCCTGTGCATTCCAGGTGATGAGCTAGCCACACTGGTCACTGTCTCTCCTGAGCTGCATTTAAGCATAAAACATATAATGTATAATTAGAAGAATTTTGTAGTTATTTAACACAGCAAAATGCAATAAATAGGCCTTACCATGACTTACCTGCTATCAGGGCACTTCACCAAATAGTAACTGGCTAGATAGACAGAAAATATGCACTTAATGATTGTATTGTAAGTCATCTATGTAATCAAATGCTAAACAGAAAAATAAAAAGTATTTTTTACTTAAGATCAAAAACATACAATGGAAACGCAAAATCTGAGACCACTGCTGGTTTTTTAATGCAGATTATTTTTCTATTAACTGTTCATTACACATCACAAAATCCTTATCATTTAGATGATTTTGTAACGGCATGAGCTCCACAAACTCATTGTATATTGATTTCATAATATTCCACTGAACATCTTGTGATGTTACTAAATTCTTTGCTTTCTCTTGTGCCCCATTAATGCTCAGTTGTTGTTTTTTTTGGTTCTGGTGACTTTAGAGTATATGACAATCAGCACTTTTTGTACTGATCTTATTGTTTCCAATAATTGGTATGTTGCGGGTCATAATCCTGGTGAAGTGTAAATGGATCTCCACAAAGACCCAACAAGCATTACTAGTGGTCTTCGATTTTTGGCCCCAAAAACCTGGCAAACTATACTTTAACATGAATAGCAGTAAACAGTGAAAAAAATAATCACCTTTTAGCCTTTGTTTCCGCTGTATGTGCTGGCATGTAATTATCACAGTAAAAAGCAACATAGAAAGGAGACCTAGTGAGCAGATTAGCACTGCACACAGATAAAGATCTGGAAATGGAAATGGAAAGCAAGAGAAGTCAGTCTTGACCTGTGCAACCTGAGTAAAACCACACTGCACAAAAATACACTTGCATATCAAGATTTTTAAGTTATTTTACACGACAGAGAAGACCCAATTGTAGAATTAATTTTCTGGCCTTATCAGATGTGTCATACCATGTTGTAATATACTTGTTTATAATTTAAAACTGAATTTACAAACATGAGAGGACGCCAGTCTGTTTTTGCCAGTCGTGTTTAATCACTCTTGGTATCTCTTCGTATTTAAGAGTCTCTAAGAGACTCTTAATACTGAAATCCCGCTCCTTCCTAACCATACACAATGCAAGCTAGTTTCTTATTACATCGCGCTTCTGAATAGTAACATCATCTGTGATTATTTACTAATTTGACATAGTGTGTGCTACAATACATACTGCAGCACAGTCTGTTGTCCAATTTCCAAATTGTGTTGTGATTGACATTATAGTGTTATACAAGATACTTTACAAATAGTGGATACTGAGGTTATGCTACATAAACAGTTTTTAAATAATTCTGCTAATAATAGCAGTACCAGTATATTGATGAGGAAAGTAGCTCTGACCACAAACACACAATTTGGCAGACTCAATCACCTTATTAGACTTTATTACAACTCCATGTGTCTATATTCATTGTTCATGCACACTATAGTCCTACAATTACAAACTGTAGCCCATCTGTTTCTCTACATACTTTGTTCGTTTCCTTTACTCTGCTCTCTAATGGTCATAACCATCACAGGTCAGACATTTGGGTGGTGGATCATTCTCAGTGTTGTTGGTGTGTTAGTGCGTGTTGTGCTGGTATGATTGGATCAGACACAGCAGTGCTGCTGGAGTTTTTAAACACTGTTCACTCATTGCGCGCTCTATTAGACATGTCTACCTTATGGCTTGCAGAAATTATATTAGTCATCCTCTAATTCTTCATTACTGCTCAAAGGAAGCCTACAGGTTGCTGGTGGCTGGACATTTTTGGTTGTTGGTCTATACTGAGGCCAGCGGTGACACTGAGTTGTTAAAAAACTTCAGTGTCACTGCTGTGTCTGATCCAATCATGCCAATACAACACACAGCAACACACCACCACAATGCTGAGAATAATCCACCACTTTTAATAACACCTCCGGTGCCAGTCATGTGGGTGTAAGAGTAAAGTGAATGGACATAGTATGTAGAGAAACAAATTGTTGAACTAGAAAGTGCTTCTATATGGTAAGTGAAACTGATAAAATAAACAATGATTGTAGAACTAAGGAGGGGTGTACTTAATAAAGTGATTAATGTGTGCCTAATCACAAAGCTCTTCTATTCAAAAAGTAAAATAGTTTTACTACTTTTAGGGTAATTTAAGAAACTAAATTAAAAACTCAGCAGTGGGAAATATTTTAAAGCTTTGTACTTCACCGTGAAGTTTCCATGCAGCATCTTTTAGATGCTCTGCCCCAAAAAAGCATACTACTACTGAATAATAATTGCTATTTGGATATGAAATGATTCCTTTTATTTGTCCTGTTGAAGGTTGCAGTTATGCTTATTTGAAAACTTTTTAGTATGATATTTTGGTTTTTAAGATTCAGCATAAGCCTCAAACACGCACATTAACGTACTCATCTCTACACACCAACACAGCAGAAACTTCAACACACACTAATTAATGCTAACTCAATGTAGGCTAACTTGGTTTATTAGAAGTTAGATTGCCAGCCTTTTATTAGGGATGAGAGTAAGATCTTTTAAAAAATCCTTTCCTAAATTCAAATTCTGTTGAACTTTTAGATGTGGTTAATGGCAAAGTTGTAACATGGTAATTTTAGCAGTTTATTGAGATTAAACACAACAATACAAATAATATATAGCAATGCAATTGAATTATTACAAAATAAAAAATAGTTTCATTAACCTTGTCAAAATAACCTTCATAAAATCTGATGACATTACTGGGCATTTTGCCAAAATAAATATATAATACAATGCTTATGTTGGAATGAATGGGCAACATGAGTACACTCTGTGCTCCCCTGCAACCACGCAAATGCTTTCAAATAGGGTTGGAGAGTACTCGTGGGAAAGGCTTGGCTGAAGAAATGGGCCATAGAAGAGCTGTTCTGGAGCTCTGTCTTCACTTGTTATTACAGAATCTTCAAGGAACTGTCTAGTATGTTCTGATGCTGGAAAGTCCCAGACTAGAACATGTACGAGTTTCATAGGTTATTCAAATGAAAGCCATATCCACCATACCTTGAAACCAGCGCCATATATTATCCGTGCTCTCAGAGACTCCTTTGTAATGCACTGGAATCATAAAGGGAGAAACAGGTTAATAAGCACAACTACAGCCACAGCTTACTGTAATATCGTACCACTTTTGGTTGGCTCCAACTCTGAGAGCTGTCTCCAATGAGCACTAAAATGAAAACCCCTCTCTCACAACAAACCGCAATCATTTTAACGATTTTTAATGATTTTTAATTATTTAATCTGCATGTACAGAGACCACGCCTGGTCTCAGCAATGTACAGTATAATATATAAGTTTAACATCAATCTCATTTAGGGGAGAGCAGAGAAATGCAAGAGATCAGTGAAGCAAAAGTAAAATATGAAATTACTGAAAGATTTGTATATTTTAACTTCAAGTTTGAGTGTAACCTTACAATACAGTAGGTTTATCATTTCAGCTTATTTTGATTCACATGTTTCTACACCTCAACATATTAAAAGTTAATATAAAACATATTGTTTGTATTGGTAGCCTAGCAGTTAAGGTACTGGACTCTGGGTTCAAATCCCACCTCTGCCAAGCTGCCACAGTTGGGTCCCTAAGCAAGGCGTTTAACTCACCATTGCTTGAATTGTAAGACTGTATTAGTTGTTAATCAATCTGGATTAGGGTGTCTGCTAAATTTCATTAATGTAAATGTATTTTAGTGGGTAAAACACTTAGAACAGGCTTTAATACAAATCAAGATTTGAAAGAAGTAATAAATAGCCTGTAAAATATTAAACAATGTACGCTTGTTAGTTTTTAAGAAAAGAATATAAAAAGAGAAAAGTTAAGTTGAATTTTTTTTCAAATTTACAAACTGTCTATCAAATACTGGATGGAACATTTACTAGAGTGCTTACTTACACCAGAGAACATAGTTTACATATGCTGGAGTCACTGCCGAACAGAATTGTTATTACAAGACTGTTATCTCAGTAGTTTTATCCACTTGCATGGTTGGGTTGGGTTCCCAGACCTTTCGATAAGAGAAAATCCCCCACATGCAAAACAAACTTTTTTAAAGACCCGTCATACGTACAAAAGGAAAAATGCAAATTAAAAGTAAATGCAGTGTGAATGAACCCAATATAATGCATGTTTTGTCTAAGAAAACGTAATTTAATTTGTTAATAACATCCAATCCAGTATTTCAGGCCTGCAACAGTTTCTGAAACACATTTACCACATTATGTTGCCATTCCTTCTTACATGTAAAATTTATTTTGATCCCATGCTATTTTGTGTTACAGGTGTTGTTTTGTCCCATTCCTTCAGAGAACACATCTTAAAATGTGCAATAGTACAGTATGATCACTATTTTTTGTTTCAAAATTCTCCACACTTTTAATATAAGGGGCAGTACCTGTACCCTCTTTGTCCACAGCCATGCCTTTGTAATGTGTGCAGCTTTGGTTTGCATGAAAAAAGATGTTATCTTGAAGGCAGCTTATGTTGCCTTCTCAATGTACTTTTCTGCATTAATGCTGCCATCATAGAAACGTAAATGACATTTGCCAAGAGCACTGAAACAGCCCCATAACATGACAGACCGTGACTTTTGGCCGTGTTGCTGATAACAGTCTGGATGGTCATTTTCGTCTTTGGTCCAGCGCACGCAAAAAACATCTGGAATACCAATTTGTCCACAGTACATCTTTGCATTGTGTTATGGTCCATCCTAGATGGCTCAAAGCTCAGAGAAGTTAATGCTGCTTTTGGCCATGATTAACATTAGGCTTCTCATTTGCACAGTAAAATTTTTAGTCGCATTTGTGAATGTAATTCCGCATTGCAGTGTTCATCAAAGGTTTTGCCATGTGATTATATCAGCTATTGTTGAAGGACAGTCTTTGATGCAGTGACGAGGGATCGGAGATCATAGGAGTTTAGGATTCCTTTGTCCTGTTTGCACTGAAAGTTCTCCAGATTGCTTGAATCATTTATGCACTTTAGATATAGAAATATACAGCTCACAAAAATTAGGGGATACTTTAAAATGAAATAACCCATAATTAAATATTTTCAAATTTTTGTGAGCACTGTATATACACCTCTTTCAATCTCTATTAAGATCAAACTCTTGGACTTTAAAAAAGTGTGATCATGATTTAAGCAGAATTATTACGCTCTCCAAAATGCAAATACAAAAATGCAATGCTCCTTAGATTTACATTTATAACATTGTGTTTAAACATTTCAATACTTTTCTCACACATTTGTTGACAAACCGGAGATCCTCTGCCCATATTTGCTCCTCAAAGACTCAGACGTTTTTGGATGCTGCTTTTGTACCAAATCAAGACTATAATCACCTGTTAACATTACCTGTTTGAAATCAAATCTTGTTTTGTTTTTTGTTTTTTTTTACTACCCCTAAATTTCCCCCATCCAAACTTATGTAAGGATGTTATGAAGTACAGGCTTTAAATTCAGAAATGGATGTTTATTAACAAATTAAATGAAGTAAAAAAATGCAAGAAACACTGCATTTAATTTATTATTTGCATTTTATTTTCATACCGTCTCAATTATTTTCTTATTCGGAGCTGTATACAGTATCTAAACATCTGCATGTTTGGATTAAATTAATGTCTTTATATATGGTGGCAAATTGCTTCTCCATTTCACTTCAGTGTTTTTAATATTAATATTATTTGTTTAATTAATATTTTCTGCATTTGATTTTTCATTAACTTTGAAATAAAAAGGTTATTTTTTATTTGCTTAAAGTATGAAGTAAGAATATCAGGAGAATTTTAACAAGCTGCCAAAATAACTACAATTATTTTATTAAACAGACTAGCTATCTAGGTACTAATTAGTGTCAAAACAAAAACACTTAAAATACTGGACATATGTCAAGCATTGCCTAGCCTTTGTTCAATATGTTAAAAAGCTAACAATTTTGATAGTGTCCCAATATATTAAAATACAATATTTTAATAGCACCATGCAGGTAATTCTATATAATCAGACTTTTATTTTAAGATTTAGCTTAAAACATGGTCATGGTCACAAGGACAGACATTCACAACAAAACTCACATTATAATGATTGGTGTTTCATCTAATGTTGGTTAATACAGCCCTGTGCTACCAGTTAAGCTGTGACTCTGAACTAAATTAAATGGATATGAAAATTAACTAATGACTTATTAGTTATGTTATTTCAAAAGTTTAATTTAAATTTATACATATTGCATTGCAAAGTTAAGGGACTAGAACTATGAGTCAGCCTGGAAAGGTTCGTCACAAGTTTAGCTCCCTAAAATCTTTTCTACACTTTAACCCATGGTTTTTGATTACATCAACCAAATTACTTTTTGCTGACACAGTGATTGTTAAACTATTTGCACGCAAATAAAGCTTGTATTGGCTTTATCCCTCTGTACTCCTGCTGCAGGCTCTAACAGAGCTAGTGCATCCCTTTCAAAAGCACATGTGTTGTTCATTAGTACTGGCTCCAGCACAGATAAGAACCAGACTGGATTAAATGACAGGCTCTATTCACACCAGGTATATAAACCCACATGTGATCTGTATGTGCTGTTTGAAGAAAAAAAAAAAGTTTTGCCAGGGTGCAGTTTAATTTGGTTTTCCACTAGGTCTGCAAAAAACTAATGAGAGCACATTTTTTTTGCAAGGGTAGGTTCACAAAGAATCAGTATGGATTTTGCAGGTAAAGAACTAGTCTCATTTTTAATGAAACAGATACTTTGTATTTAAAACATTAAGTACAGAGGATATTTGTAACTAAAAATATGAATTATAAAGAAAACAATGCAGTCCACATTTAACTAAAAAAACACCGATATACTTTAAAATGTTTGTTTTTTTCATTAATCAGCAATAGTTGCACCATTCAGGAAGAGTGCTACTTAAAGTGCAGTATAGTTTTTCCTAATGACAACTAATGACTTTAGTTAAATTTTCTGAAATTACTGAATCTACTGCAGACTGCATATCTAAAGCTAAATTATAAAATAACTATATCTCTAAAAATAATATATCAATTATCTATGATTAAAAATGTACTGTGTTATTAATAATCTAATAATAATCTACTATTATTCTAACTTTATCACTGAAACAAACCACGTTTTAAATAAAATAAAATAAACTGGACAATTAAATAGAAATTGTAAATAATAATAATAATAATAATAATAATAATAATAATAATAATAATAATAGTAATAATAATAATAATAATAATACAGGTTATAAATATGAACTGTAATAGCATTATTCTAAAGTACATTAATTAATTTATTTATGGTCTGATTTATGGTCAAAATATTTCTAAACTATGATACTGCAATTTCAGCTTTTGCAAACTGGATGTTTGATCCAGTACAAAAAATCAAACAGGACCTCTAACTCTCATTCTCAAAGCTGCATATGAAACTCTTAAAGCAGCCAGTATAAATATTGTTTTGGTGCATGCCTGCCAATATTCCCTGTTCTGTTCAGGTTTCTCACATTTACAGCCCCAGGCTTTGTTGTTGCTGGCATCAAGTAGTATTCTTGGGGAGATTACATACGTGCAAAAGGTTGTAATAATTCCAAGCCATATGTGCTCAGTAAAATGTGGTATTAATAAAAAGTGATGTCAGGTATAAGATATTAAAATGTGTGTGTACATTACTTATTACTAGAAATACTGTAAAATACTAATTAGGTCTATTAATTGGGGGAAACGTCACCAAATTTCATAATGGCTGTGAACAAAAACAGGAGTCACACAAATGATTATTTCTAAAAATTGTGACTTTGTGCTCTAAATGTTGGATTAGTGAGCTGGAAGATACAGTGTGGTGTGGTTAGCCCTGACCAAAGTGAGTTAGCCCTCCCACCCCAACACAACCACACAGTGCTCCCTGGTAAGTTTAATGTGACCCTGCATCAATCTGTGGTTTTCTTCCAGGACTTCTGTAGTAGTTACAAGCCCATCAGTTGTTTGATATATTTTGGCTTATGCTTACTAATGAACATACTATATATGTATCTGTAGGTACACAAATATTTCTGATTGTGTGTGTTATTGGTTATATGATCTCTTTTCATTGACGTTTTTTAATGGGAATATCATGCATAGGATGCATAGAGCGCCTAATGACATGACCAACAATTCTCCAAGGTCAGTTTAGAATAAGGTATAGATTAAGGTACACACAAAATGCCAATATACAGTGCATAAGGGAAGTATTCACAGCGCTTCACTTTTTCCACATTTTGTTATGTTACAGCCTTATTCCAAATGGTATTAAATTCATCTATTTTCTCAAAATTCTATAGAAAATACCCCATTATGACCATGTGAAAAAGGTTTTTTGAGAGTTCTGAAAATTTATAAAAAATAAAAAACTAAGAAATCACATTTACGTAAGTATTCACAGCCTTTGCCATGAAGCTCAAAATTGAGCTCAGGT
>JAUZSU010029220.1:0-10477 GCA_034780255.1 Parotocinclus maculicauda | reverse complement strand
AGAGTTGCCGGGTGGGCACCGGCTGGCCCGCGACCCCAAGTGGAATAAGCGGAAAAGATAATGAATGAATGAATATTGTATGGTGTGATATATTTAAAGGGTTTGGCATGAGACAGTAAGATCGGATTACAGTGCATGAGTCTCACAGCCAATGCATGAGACTTGAGAGGTTTGGATACATTATGCATCCTCGCTTTATTTTTCAAAACTCTCTGTTACGGTATTGGGTAGGACCCAAAGATGCGAGAGTGATGGAATCCCACGACGTATTCAAATAATGTGGAAGTAATACCAAAAAAAGCTAAAAGGGGAAAAGGCGGAGCAAAAAGCTCCCAAACAGGAAAAACAAAAGGAAAAAAGGTGCGCCTCTGTGTTGCGTCCAGAGTGGGAGCAACGCGCGAACTGGTCGTGAAAGGTGCCGAAGCACCAAAATTGGGCAGATGTGCAGAGAGCACAATAATGTGCTGATTTGGGACGTCTCGTCGCGAGGCACGGAAGTAGTCCGAAACGGCAGAGGGCGAGCGTGAGCTCAGGTGCGCGTGTAGCACAAGCGCGAATAAGTCGCGGAAGCCGCCGAAGCGCCAGGGGCCAAGCGTAAGTCGTGCCGGGTCATGTCTCAATCTGGGCGCGCAGCCGGTTGGAGTGAGACTCGATAGTTGCCAAGGACGGGATGAGTGCGAACTCAGGCGTGCGAGGAGCGCATGAGTACGGAACGGGAAACCCTTGATGTGTCCCTAAAATGCTAAGTACCTCGGGGGTTTCCCCCGTACGTGTCCATTGGCACTATGAGCCCCGGGACGTTATCAACTGACCATAAAGGTTTGCAGGCGTGTGCACGAGCGCGCTGGTGGTCGGATGCACGGGTAGAGTGACGACCTGGCCACGAACAACCCTAAAACCCGCACTTAAGTAACGGGAGAAGCAGATGTTCGTCATCAGGTCGAAAATTAAGCACCAGTTATAAACCGCCTTCCCGATTGCTCTGTAACAGCAATCGGCGAGGACGACAGAACGCTCCGGGGCAAGAGGTATTAACCCTAACACTTTCATACACAACTTACTGCTTATCTTATATACAGACCCATTCTTTTTTTAAATATTCAGGTAAAGCACTCTTAAGAATATAATTATGTTGGCCAGTCCCTCTCAGAGGTGGATTGGATACTTATTTGGGCATAATTCCTTTCAATTTTTCTTTATGTGTATTAGCATTTTTATGCTCTAGCCAAGTTATCCTCTGCCTGCTCAGTTGTATCTGGACTTTTTTTTTAGTGAAGCTGCTTTCTGACAGCGTCTGTTGTTAAAAATCAATTAACTGACCTGGTGGTCATAAAATTGAAATAAAATAAAAGATGTTAGATCATATGATTTTTGTGGCTTCCATTGTGCAGACACAATAAGAGACTGAATTAAGTAAATATAAATAAAGTAAGTCCACAACGTTCAACTAACAAACTTTTAAAGAGGCAAATGTGTGTGTGCAAAATAACAAATGGGCAAAATAAAAAATTGTGAAAGGATTCCATTTTGCGTCAGGTTAGTTGGCATCTCGGACAATTGGTATAGCCATAACAATGATAACTTAAATGAATTCAAGCAAGATTGGGTCTCGCAGGCTCACGAGCTGGATGCTTAGGCTAACTATGTTGGACTTGCAATCTTTTGGACATGTACACCCACTTTCAGAAGGGAACTGGTTAGTAACAATAGGATTTACTGTACAGAATCATCAATTATTTTAAATTAGAAATAGTAGCACCAGAAGCCTGTGTAAATATTTGTTTAATCTAAACTTAAAAGATTGTGGTCCTGGGTCATGTGTTTAATCACCAGGTGGAATGACCAGGGTCTGGGTGGCCCCTGTGTCCGCGTGGTTTATTCCAGGTACTCCAGTTTCCTTTCACAGTTATGTCCAAGATATGTAAGTTAGGTTAAATGGTGTTTCTAAAAGTGCCCCTAATGTGTAAGCGTACCAGATCCCACAACCCTGTCCAGGATCAAGCTGGTAAGAAAGTAAGTGATTGTTTAATTATTGCTAAAAATTGTAAATATAAATATAACTTACTAAATCCAACCTCGACACATCCTTCACATGCTTTGTGAAGTTTGTCAAGTTTTTATAGATGTCTGCTTGAATATCAATCTAAAATGTCCACAACAACACCAGCTAATCTTTATTAATTAGGGCCTGCATATTAAGTATTAATGATGCATCAAATTAAATCATAATGCATAGACTTGAGAATGATAAACCGCTGGGATTTATCAGTACATATTATCGCTCCAATTAGACCAATCCCAAAATCCTCCTGGGTTGTGATGAATACCCTTACATGTTAAAGAGGGGGTGAATGGAATTGTTTATATTGAAGCCGTCTGTTGCTCGCTCTGCAATAGACATTGCTTGTGTGTTGCATCAGTTATTGCCCTGTAAGTTTGTTGCCTAAACTAGTACATGCATATTAAAATGAACTTTCTGAAAGGTAGGTGTTGGGCTTTATATCCTCTTGATAATATTGTTTTTGAACCTCGTGTTGTTTACATAGAAGTAGTAGTTGTTTGTTTAGTTAAACTGGTGCATTTGATTTTGTAAACATGTTATTTATGAATACTTTCTTCTAAAATGATAAACCGGTTGCAACACCTTACCTCTTACGCAATTACAGTCTCAATGCTGAAAGAAACGAAAGAATCATAATCAGTTCAATAAAACAAGTTAGCGATTGTAAATAAATATTTTCTCCCATGGATCAGATATACTCAGGACAGACCCATGAACGCAAATTAAACTTTGTCAGGGACCATGAGTATGCATTAGCAAAGTAACAATGGTTTTGCTGCAAAACAACCAGCATAATCTAACGTGCTGTGCAGAGAGCAAATAGCTGCAGCAGCAATTGTGGTCATCCTGAATTGATGCAATGCAA
Organism: Parotocinclus maculicauda; assembly: GCA_034780255.1. Classification (NCBI taxonomy): domain Eukaryota; kingdom Metazoa; phylum Chordata; class Actinopteri; order Siluriformes; family Loricariidae; genus Parotocinclus; species Parotocinclus maculicauda. The sequence goes on along the minus strand of JAUZSU010029220.1, from coordinate 7,550 downwards.
AATGTACAATGGACCTGCATCACCAAATCTCAGTGAGGATTGGTTTCCTGTAGCACACTTGAGTCATTTCTTATAGTTCTCATGGCTTTCGAAGGTTAATATGAGTCACAGGGTGATATATGAAACCTACAGGTGTAGACTGTCACTTGCAGGATTATGCTACATGTTGTCAGCACATATAGTATGTATTAGGGTAACATTTATGGTAACACAGCAGTGTTAACAATGTTACATGGCAATTTATACTTTTGAAAAGCTTATTCCAACATGTAATTTATCCTAAAGCTTGTCACCTCTGACAAGCTAAAATATCATCCTACTTTGCATCAAAGTGAACTTTAAAAACATTAAATGTACATTTGTCATTATGTTGTTATGGCATTGCTATAATCAGTAATTTATATTTAAGCATTACAGAAGATATACACAACTGTGAAACCATGTTATACAGCTGTTTGTCATGAAGGTGTCACTGTAGCACTGCATAAATATGTAACCTGCTATCCAACCTGCTAACTATTTTAAAAATGGTTTGGATAACAAATATTTGAATACCACAAATACACACCCCCTCACACCCACACATATATATATAGCCAGTAACATGACATAAACTTAATATATTTAGGTGCTGATGGTGCTAGCTGGTCAGAGTATTTCAGAATCTGCTGATATACTGAGATTTTCATGTACAGCCATCTCTAGGGTTTACAGAGTATGGTCTGAATAAAGGAAAATATCCAGTGAGGTTAGCGGCAGTTCTCTGAGCAAAAATTCCCTTAAATAATAAAACATAATACCAAAATACCAACTGAGCATCTTTTAATGCCACTTCCCACCAGGGTATCGTTGCCGGCCATGCCCATCCCTTTATGACCACAGCGTACCCATATTCTGATGAATACTTACAGCAGGATAACAAATCATAACACAAAGCTCAAATTTTCTCAAACTGGTTTCTTCCATGTCAGTGTACTCAAATGGCGTCCACAGTCACCAGATTTCAATTAAGTCAGTAATAAAGGTAAAAGGTAATAGAACTTGGTACTAACAAGGTGTACACAGTCTGTGTGTTTGAACCCTGGTGATGCCATAGTCATCATTTGCTAATAAGAGAGCATATCTGGTGAGAGAGCACAAATAATAGTTACGGTGGCATTGGCTTTACTATGTCCTCACCTTCCTAGGGTAGTCGCTATCAGGAAAGGAAATGTCAACAATACTTGGAAAGCATCTTGTATTATGATCATTACAGCAGCAAATACCTGTACTAATAAACCTTTACAGTCAGGTTAGTTGTCACATGTTGAGCTGTAATTTAATAACTATTATCTTTACTTGCATATATAAACTGATAGCTTAGAACAGCAGTGCTTTGATATAGCTTATAACCAATTGTTTAATAGATACTGATTGTTTAATTTAATGCCTCTAAAAATGAGAAATTATTCTTAAGAAATAATTTTTTACTGGGAATATCACTGAGACTCCAAAACATTCATCTAAATCAATTAAGCATTTATATTAGAACTTTCACTGGCAGTGACATTTTGGCACATTGGTTAACACTGTCAACGCTCCAAAGATCCCTCGTTCAATATTCAGTCCAGACTTTGGTCTGGTATTTGGTTTCCTCCCATGTTCCAAAGACATACATTAGATTTGCTGGTGTCGCTAAAGTGTCCCAGTGAAAATTAGTGTGTGTGTGTGTGTGTGTGTGTGTAGGCATGTGCCCTATGATGGATTGTCACACAGGGTTGGCTCCTGTCTTGTGCACTGTGTAGCCCTGGTTTTCTGTGACCCTGAATAGTAATACCAGGTATGACAATGAAAGAGTGAATGACTTCCACTGGCTGAGCACACCTCTCAGTCGACTTATTTTAACAGGTTAGATTACGAGTGGCTGTTTGTGGAGCTTCTCCCGAGATACTTTAGACCACTGTAATAAAACTCTTACTGAGTCTCTGCCAAGTTGAGACATCTGCTCACCTTATCGCAGATAAGTGGGGGTAGTCCCAGCATCTGTTCAAATTAATCCATTTTGCAAACACAGTTATCCTAATTCTCTAAATATTTATCCTTATACACAAAAATGGCAATGTGAGGTTTTAGCTTCCTAAATAATAGAAACTGAGAGAGACATGATTCTTATTGGTATAACTGATTCCGAAGTGTCCAGCGTGTGTGCATGGCAGACTGCTTGGTGTACCTGGCAACTCTGCATATTCATGAGCCACTTCCCCTCTTTTGTTGCCTGCCTAGTCAGCAGTCACGAAACACATGGCGTGCACTGGCAGTGCCTCGTCTGGATGAGAAAAGGGGGCTGTGGACGGAGGCAATGGCAGGAACCGGGACCTGTGAGGGCTGACTGACGTTTCCATCTGTGGCGAAGCCTGGTAATTATCGGGAAGAGGAGCGCCTGCAGCAGCATGCCATCTGCTTAAAGGAAGGAGGAGGGAAGGGAGAATGGCTCAGCGAGTTAGGAGCATGCGCTAGTGCACCGTCGGGCCACTGCCTGCTTTTGACATGAGGGTTTCGCATCTGCTGCTGATGAGCCACGGCCCCAGCACAACGCACATTCACAAACCTCAAAATCTACATACTTGCAGTCTGCATTTGATGTCGACAGGATCAAGGGGAACAGCCAAGTGCTTCTTATGGCTGCATCTCCATCACATTTACTGTCCCTATCCTCCAAAGCTCTGTTCTCGGTATATCATTGTGCTGGGCAAAGTTGCAGCATGAGTTTGTTTGTTTCAGCCTTCCTCCCAAATGTTGTTTATTAAAATTCTCATGTGTTGTTATTGTTGGCTGATATGTGGGCACACAAATAAATACAACAGCGTCACAATAAAAAAGAATCACAACAGCTGAGTTGCAAAGTTCCTTGCTCGTGTGAGTCTGAATCATCTGCAGGATGCAGCTTTTTGGGGCCATGTAACACAAAGAAAGAGGGAGGGAGAGCAGGGGTATTACAGAAGATCTGGCAGGTGTACTTTTTCTCTTTCTCCTTCTTTCTGTCCAATTTTTTGTAGCTCTTACCACACTGCCTGCAGACACACAGACAACATTCCCATTAGCAAGTGTACATGCTGCACAGCTCACCTCAGGGAGCTGCAAACCCATGATGAACATCGACAGTGCTCCACTACCATTATCGCCAAAGCATGGAATCTGCTTTATGATGTTTAACAGGCCTGGCAAACAGACACAGAGTATGCACAACATCAGTAAAATCCATGCAATGATAATACAAGTAAAATGTAAATATTTATACATCCACACACAATAGTTAGAAACTCAACCAATGGCTAACAGATACTTTGTATTATCATGCTCTAATGATGTTTTTCACTTGTAGGGACTAGAATTTTGGTCAAAATAGCGGTGTTGGCAAGACAGATGTTAACGTCTAGAACAAAATTTCTTCTGCCTACAACACTCTCTAAACTTGCTGCCAAAGAGATAAAAAAAGTTGTTCTAAGCTAGAAAATATAAAAGTCCAATATTAGAGTGGGAATATCAAAGTCCAGACCAAGATTTGACAGCTGCTACTCACCTACAATTAGCAGCCTTTATGCAAAAAAAGCATAATTTGTAAGAATTTTATAATCCAGATGTGCAAAGCTGATCACAACATATCTTAACTTTCCCAGCTAACACAGCTCGAGTTAATAATAAAATTTATGACTGGTGGTTTATGCTTTAAAATTTACAATTTACTGTTGAACTGATATTATATTGTACATTGTTTTGTAAATGTTAGTACAGCAGGAAAGCTCCTTACATGATTACTGACATGAGAAAGTGTGGTCTGTGTTCGCATTTTAAATTTCTGCTTAAAAAGGAACTTTAATTTAACCTGGCAGATAAAAAATAACAAGAACAGCATGATTACATTTAAAATTTTGTGCCAATGTTGAACCTTCAGGGAATTTCTCCCTTAAAGGATCTATTAGGTTACTATTTATATATTAAATAACAGGTGAATCCACATATTTTTCTTGAGGCCCTGTGCTTGGTTGTATCTCTTGGTCCCTTATGAACTTTTTAATCAGAGCAAAAACCCTTTCTCGGCTCCCATCACAGGAATTTGTCAAACTCTTTCGACAGATTGGTTGAATACAAAATGCAGCAGAGAGCTCTGATGTGACCATAAAATACTCGCCTTTGATCACATTCGGACATTTTTTTCACTCTCCTCTTGCAGATGTGCATGTCAAAGTCAGTTACATCACAAGCAGAGAGGCGCAAGAGCAATGACAGTTTTTTAGTTCTCTTGTAGCTTTGAAATGCATTACAGAGATGCGCACACGGTACGGCAGCCAGTGCAACAGCTAATGCACGGCAACATTCTGAGAATCTGAGCATAACAGATGGATGTATGACACAGGGCCAAGCAGCGAACACTACAAGTCCAGCAACAAACTACTTTCACTAACATCATTTCACAATTACCAAACAAAACATTAATTGACCAGGAAAAATGGAAACAGGATTTTTACTTTGGCTGGAGTGGCTTTTTAGATGTCGCCGGCACTTAAGCAAAATTTGCAGCAGCATCAACAGCAGCAGTCCTCTCATTCAGAGGCATTAACTCTGTGCCATGTGTCTAACAAACGGAGGCCATTCTGCAGCCCTTAATGACAAGGCAGGCACGCTCCTCTTGTCTCCCTCTCCGCTCTGTTCAAATTGCTCTCCAAATGAACTACAGCTGTGTCGACCAGGTGCTGCATCCTTTTCAGAGCAAACAGGAAATTATCAAATCCCCAAATTCCTCAAATTTGCCACACACCGGCCGCCTCCTTAGGTCTTTGTGTGTGGCAGTTACACCATCACACATGTACAGACTCTGAATACATCACTGGGGTATACTGTTTGTAGTTCAGAAGTCAGTCAATAAATCAACTTCATGCTAATGAGTAAAGCCTAACTGAGAGTGGGGCCCTGTATCACAAAACCATACAAACCATGCAATCAACATAGGCAATGAGGTACAATTACATATAACAACACATAAAAATGCAATGTATGTGCATAAAAATAAGCCTTCTTGCCATCTTTTATGCATTTGTTTGATTTAAGTGCACTTGTGTGTTTTTTTCTTGTTATTTATTGTTCTCTGAATAAGAAAACTCCAGTATTGAAGGCACAGTATTGAAGGAACTAATTTTGAAGAAATATTTATATGAAATATCATATTTATTTAGCATTAAACACAAATGTGATTTGTAATATTATTTCTGTTTTGTGAAATAAATGCTTCATCCTGGCCAGGATCATGGAAAGGCAGGAGCAGCCCTGTGCCACCATGCTGCCCCGTATAAAGATATGTTTATTTTAGTATAATAATATTAATAATATAACAATGTAGTTAAAATTTGTTGTGTCATGCTTTAATTATGATTAAATATAGTTTTACATGGAAAAGTGAAGTTATGTCTATAATTTTAGCTCATCATCCAGTGACCCAATGTACAAGGTGTACACATTTGTGGGACGTTTATGGTGGCTTATTCCTTTTTGGGTACTGAGTCCATATGTATGGAAGTTAAACTACTAAAAGAATGTCTGTATGGGTATATATACTCTGAATGTGGTGCATGTATATTCTGGAGAAGAACTGCTACATTGTTAATTGGATAAACACTATATGTTTCATAGTTTGTGGACACCACTTCTAATTAGTGTTCTGTGTTCTGCCAGCAGGGACGTAATGAGAAGAATTGAACCACAGTGGCAACAGTGGTTATACTGAAAACCTGGCATTTTAATAGGTTTCCATACAGGAAACTCAAACTCCATCAGATACCCCTGAGATTAACTGGAACTGCAACTGTGAATGAGAGCTTATTGTCCAACATCAGTGCCTAACCTCAAAGTGATGTTCCACTGCTACAGGAAAACATTCTTAGAAGAGCAAAGGCTGTTGTGACAGCAAAGGATAGATAAACACCATGCGAATACCCATGTTTTGAGATGTAGCTTCTGGGTGCACAGAGATGTTCGTGTATATAGTGTGTCTTATGTCAGTAATAATAATACATTTTATTTAACTGCATCATACAACCATATTGAGTTAATTCTTTACTCCAATACTCGCACATGCTCTGTTGTGTCCTTTAGCCATGGTTTCCATTCCGTTTATAAGCAGCACATGAGCTGACAAATATGCTTTAGCCATCTTTAAGCTTTGGCTTTAATTGTGAACGGTGCATATGGCAAAGGTAAAACTATGGCAAATCTTATAATTAAACTTGAATCACAGTGGAAAAAGAAATACTTTACAGACATGGTTTGACTTCAGATTTGAAAGACCATTTTCATGAATCTGCTGAAAAACTTCTATATGGACAAAATCAAAACTATAACCCTGCCTGAACAGGATTAAACGTACATGGGGTTCTGGAGTAATTTCCCATTTAACAGCTGCTACTTGTGATTCTATATCTTTTCATCTGTGTTCCTCTCCTCGCTTCCCAGAGAAAATTACAATCAGGACTATGTACAATTTTTCTCACCAAACTCGGTAGTAATCTGAGGGGCTCTGGCAAAAACAGGCTATTTTCACAAAAAATCTACATTGATTTAATGCTTTAATACAATGAAAACTATAAAAACAAACTAGAGACTGAGCGCTGTACAAAACTGAAATCATTTTAAAAAGTTTTTGGACAAATCTCTTTAAACTTCAGAGATTTTTATGCAGTCATTAAATAGGGTGTTTGATCGAAATTGAATCATTCAGCATGCATAACTTTACCGTATTTGGATTATGAGGAGTGGCTTGTAGTACTTCTCCAAAAGTTTTTCAAAATAAATGAAGAACCAGGTCAGTTTTCTGTGCTTATTATTGTTCTTGGGCTCTTTTTTAGAATGGATACTGCTTAAAAGCATGGTTTAAAAGTATCCATTAAGTCGGAATATCAATCTAATTTTTCGAGAAGTAAAAGTTAAATTGTCTCACTTTTGAACGGGTATTGATTTTTTTTTTCTTCAACTGGCTGTAGATCGGTGCCTGCCCTGGCGAGAAGCGCCTACTTTTGCCAAAGCCTCTTATATATTAATCCCATCCCTATGCACATCTACATGATTTTACAGGCAGATGTCACCTCACATAAAAAAGGTTTGATCACTGCTTTATCACTGCTTGATCTTTTTAGGTCACCTAGTGTGAATAAAAGTAAATGAGAGACATTCTATAATTTACTTGCAGCACAAGGTTCAGTGCAGAAACCAACCATAGACAGTCCAATAGGTCCAACTCAGGACACAGGTACTTACACATTAATTCACACTGGGACACCATCAAGATACCACACATGCAGTGAACCATATGTAATTTAATCAATATGTAATCAATATATACCTTGATAAAATGTTATAAAATTGTATTAAAATATAGGTTTAAAAAAATTATAACAAGATCTAACAGTCAGTTACATATAAAACTAGAAAATGCAGCTCCCGGAGAAACTGCGGATGTGTGTTGCATCGGTGCCGTTGGTTCTGGCCTGGGCAGGTCTGAGACCCGGCCGATTCCGGTCGAG
>JAUZSU010029209.1:0-10477 GCA_034780255.1 Parotocinclus maculicauda | reverse complement strand
CTAGCGGTTAAGGTCCAGGGTTCAAATCCCGCCTCTGCCAAGCTGCCACAGTTGGGTCCTTGAGCAAGGCCCTTAACCCACAAATGCTTGGATTGTAAAACTGTATGAGTTGTAAGTTGCTCTGGATAAGGGCGTCTGCAAAATAATGTAAATGTAAATGTAAAATGTAAATGATAAATGTTTGGTGAACACTGTTTAAAACTGACACATACTGATGTCAACCAAATCTTTCTACCTGTTCATTGCCAGTTCGTTGATGTCAGAACCACACAGTATCTGATCTTTTGTCACCCACAGGCTGCTATTTCCTTCTCTTCTACCAGTCTGTTGAAGTGTGACCATGACTTAGCAGTGCACCAGCAGTGCAGACCCATGGTGGCAGAAAGTGTGACTAAAAATAAGCTCTTGTTTGTTATTTCCATCTATAGCCTCAACCTTTCATCTTCTCATGATTATTTTAGGACATGGTTTTGTAACGTGATAACACAAATCACAGTTTGCTTGATACAGTAATGATCTTTGTTGTCCGATTGAGGAATCTGCAAAATGTGGTGAAAAGAATTGCTTAGTTTCTGTGAGTCATGCTCCTGTACACATTAGGTGTAGTAAGTACACGTAATTTTTATTTGTAATACTTATTCTTCTGAAATGAAAATTAATGTATTCACTTGGTTACTTATAATATGGTGAAGTTACAATAAAACATTTTTTTTTTACAATTTTAAACATTTAAGATACTGGACAGTGGACCAGAAGCTCCAGGGTTCAAATTATGCCTCTGCCAAGCTGCCATTGTTGGGTCCTTCAGCAATTATTTTAAATATTGTAAGACTGTGTCATTTGTAAATCGCTCTGGATTAGGGCGTCTGCTAAATGTGGGATTTTTTTTAATTGCAGTGAGCAAACGTTTTTGTTTGTTGTTGATCTGGTTTTGTTTAAAAACGTATTCACGAAAATATGAATGCATTGTGTACACTTCAGAATAAAAAAAAAAGTAAGAAAATCAAATTGTGATCTCAGCATTGTGACTTGGATCAAATTGTGAGCAAGTTGCGATTATATCATCAAACACCTTATTGTTAGGCTTGAGTTGAACAAAAAACTGTAGAAACCACTGAAAACGGACAGAACTGTACCAATTCTTTCAGATGGGCTTTTAAAATTGAGGAAATTAGTTGTGTAACTGTATTACTACCAATGTAGACTGCAGTTCAAATGTCTTTTGTTGCTATGAGTAGGTCATTTTAAGTAGTGTGAACAGGACTGAATTGACAGATGTTGAATGCTGGCAGTTATGTATGTATACATATTTAATTTAATTACACTATAATTATTGAATGAAACACATGCAACTAATTCATTGCAGTTTATATTTCAGCATTGTAATATACTCTTATAAGATTTACATATTGGGGACTGTGGTGGCCTAGTGGTTAAGGTACTGGACTCTGGACCAGAAGGTCAAGGGTTCAAACTCCACCGCTGCCAAGCTACCACAGTTGGGTCCCTGATCAATGCCCCTGTAAGACTGTGTTAATTGTAGGACGCTCTGGATAAGGGCGTCTGCTCTGGATAAGGGCGTCTGCATAAATGTAATGTAAATGTAAATATTGCCACTCATAGGGCGCACAGTGGCTCGGTGGGTAGCACCGCTGCCCCACAGCTAGAAGGGCCTGGGTCCTTTCTTTTTGGAGTATGTATGTCCTGCCTATGTCTGCGTGAGTTTACTCTGGGTACTCCGGTTTCCTCCAACAGTATATAACTGATATAACCTTGTTTATGTCACTGAAATGTAAAATAAAAATATAACACTGTGCTAAGTGTCCAAACTACTAGGTCATTTTAGTAATGTATGGACTTAATACTGATAATAATATATGGACTTAATAATACACAATACTAATGCATTTAGTTTAATTGAAAGTGACAAACACACTATATTACCACTGTTGGACTGATTGTACATGTGTATTACAGGTAAGCAGTAAAGATGAGGACTTCTTGGATTTGTCTGTTGATGTCGAGCAGAACACTTCAATAACACATTGTCTCAGGTACACGCGTGACTTTTGCCATTTACTAATAAATACACTCCCCTAACCCTGGTAAAGATGAGTAAAAAAGGTTAAGAAATTCTTCTGTTGGTGAAAATAAAAAATCTAACTTTTCTTTAAGCTTGTAACTGTAAAGTTGATCAAAGTGTCTTAGAACTTCATTTATCACTAATGTTTAAATATATATATATATATTAATGATTGATTTCCACATTGTTTTCAATACAACAATTTTACAATACAACATATAAGAGAAAAGTGTGCTGATTTTCATAAGTCAGTGCTACTCATCAACAATGTCCATGTCTACAGTTAGGGAAATAATTAAAATAAAAAGTTCATATCAACTGGAACTGTGCAAACATGCAAAAATAAAGACCTAAGATTGTTTTATCCAGTACACAGTCAGGAGTGATGTAGATGTAGGATGTAGAAGAAAACAGGACATATTATTTACTGTTTAAGATTTACAGAAGTACAATTTACAGAAGCCTCCAAAAACTACTATCAGATGACACATTCGTACCAACAGATTATTTTAAGGCTTTACAGGGAAAGGCATTTCCTGTCACCATACCTGTAACCATAAATGTAAGCACAAAACGTTTACTGAGTTTACTGTCAAAACGTAGCATTTAGAAAAGTTTGTCATAATAAAAAAAGCTCCACCAGATCCCACTGTTAAGTAGGGTAGAGTGTCTGTGATGTAGTGAATTATGAAATACCAGGACATTTTAAATCAAAATCTCTCTGTCCCCACTAAATATGGTTCAGCATTGGATCATACCCCCACAAATACACACAAAAATAGTTTACTGAACCAAAAATCTGGCTTTTGTCACGAACTTCGCAGTCTCTATCTCTAAACCCTAAAGAAGAGCTAAAGGGTGAGCTCAAGAGGACGGTGCACAAGAGAGCAGCATTGGCCATCGTGATCTGGATTTTAATTCCCAGCTCTGTATTCTCCAACCTTATATAATGTCATTGTAGAAGACCAAGTACTGGTACTGGCAATTTGTACAAATTGTTAAAGGTGTGCCAATAATCATGGCACACTATTTTGGTTTGATTTAATTCATTTTTTTTTTTTAATAAATGGATTTTCTCCTTTTTCAGTGTTAGATGAAAAAAATAATTTTTGTGCCATTCTTTATTATTCAGGGACTTTACAAAGAAAAGAAACAAACCACTTAACACTTACACTGGAATATGCTCATGGTTTGTAGAACATGGATGAAATATTTCCTAGAGGCCCTAAACTCTATTGTCTGTGTGAATAGGGACTTCAGCAACACAGAGACGCTGTGCAGTGAGTACAAATACTACTGTGAAACCTGCTGCAGTAAGCAAGAGGCCCAAAAACGGTGAGTTGTGTAATGTCTATTATATTTAATGAATGCCATAATATTTAATTTAATGAATGATCAATTCACATTTACATAGCGTCGTGGCCAAACAATTTAAGAATTACTTTTTTTAACCTTTTGTAAGATTTTTATATTGTTTGATAAAGTACAATTATAAGCATTCTATATGCTTTTTAACTTTTCATTGAGAAATGCATCCAGTTTAAGCAAACACTTAATATTTACAGTTTTGATCTGACTTCTGAAATTCACCTCGGCATACTAAATATCAGCTTGTGGACAAAATCTTGAGTGATGGGGTCCCATTCTTGCCAAATCAGTGCTTGGAGTTGATCACAGTTTCTGGGTTTTTTTTAATCCTCCTTCTTTTTGGATTGACAACAAGTCCTAATGTTATTGAGATCTGAATAGTTTCCTGGCCAGGGACCAAAAGTTTTATGTTTTGTTCACCGAGCCACTTGGTTATCGATTTTGCCTTGTGACATGGTGCTGGAAAAAGCATTTTTCATCTCCAAGTTGCTTCAGGATCATTGTGATCATTGATGCTCTTAAAAGATGTTTTGATACCGTTGCGAACCCACTCCCCTGGATGAGAATCAAACCCACACATGAATGGTCTTAGGATGCTTTACTGTTGGAATGAAAGAGGACTCATGGTAGCGCTCAACTTTTCTTCTTTGGGCAATCATTTTTCCAGTCGTTTAAAGCAACCAGGGTCTGTCTGTGTGTGTATCTCTGTGTGTATGTGTCTGTCTGTTTGTCTCCGTCTGTGAGTTTTACGGTTTGTTTGTGTCACCGTCTGTCTCAGTCTCTCTTTGTGATTTTTTGTGTGCCTGTGTATGTGGCTGTGTCTGTGTGTCTTTGTGTGCGTTTCTACCTGTCTGTGAGTGTTTGTTTATCTGTGTGGAATTGTCTTTGTGTCTCTGTACGTCTGTGTGTCCCGGGGTGTGTCCCGGGGTGTGTCCCGGGGTGTGTCCCGGGGTGTGTCCCGGGGTGTGTCCCGGGGTGTGGTATGCCATGTTAAAAACACATTGTTTAGGCTTGTTTCTTTTTGGTGTCACCAGCATGCGAGTGAAGAAGCTGCCAATGATCTTGGCCCTACACTTGAAGCGCTTTAAGTACATGGAGCAGCTGCAGCGCTATACAAAATTGAGCTACAGAGTAGTCTTTCCTCTCGAACTACGCCTCTTCAACACGTCTGCTGATGCTGTCAACCTTGACCGCATGTATGACCTCGTCGCAGTTGTGGTCCACTGTGGAAGGTGTGCAAGAGCACATACATTCACACGTACTCAGACTTACATGGAGTACACATGCATGCACATAGTAAATTAGGGCTTGCCATCAGTACCCGCATAAATTCAGTTTTAAATTACAGGTATGCACCATTTATTGGCTAGTCCATCAACGTCTGTTCACTTTAACAGCCCTACAGAGCTGGTCAGTTAAGCAACCAATCAAAACTGTGAATCCATAAGCAGAGGCAGGAGTTAAAGAGCAGATGTCCATCATGTCCTTCAACACTCGCTCACTCGTTAGTTCACATTTTAACTCAGTTGATGTGTTTAGAGACTTTTTATGCGCAGGTTACTTGTATTTGTGTGGATGACCTTGCGCTACTTATTTGTAACAAGCTGTAAATGGCATTTGCAAGGGTACGTGCCTGTCCTATTGAAACAGTACTCCTTTGGTTGTTCTGCAGTTAGTGCCCAATTTATTATGGGGAAGCATTCTGACACATCCAGTACCATGGCTTCACAATACATTTCCCAGTGCTTATCACTCTCTCCATGTGATTTACTTATTTAGCACAGGCAATTGCAGGTCAGTGTTATACTGCGAAAAGATTTCTACACGAGATAAAAACTGTGGATTTATGCGTATTTTTGGATTCTTTAACCCTTTGTATTGCATTTACTGTAGCATAAAAAGACTGACTTTGGTAATCTCCATTCAACATCCATTTCGGTAAACTGAGTATGAAACAGTATCAACATGTTTCAACCATGGGACGAGGATGCCTAGTTAATGTACCGGATGATGGACCATAAGATCCAGCATTCACATCCCAACTCTGCCAAGCTGCTCCATTGGGTCTTTGAGCAATACGCCCTTAAATAGCAACGACTTGGATTGTAAGGTTTTATCAGCTGAAAGTAGGGGTGAAACGATACACAAATTTCACAATACGATACATATTGCTGTTTTTGGTCCACGATACGATACATTTTCGATGCAACATGGAGAAAGAAAATGATTTTAATTTCTCGTTTATTTTTTTGATGTAGAGGTCAATTTTTGGAAAGGATGACTGGTACCAGAAGTTTTCATAGAAAAAAATCTACAAAAGAACCATATAAGTCTTAGTATGATAACCATGGAAACTGAACTTGCTTCAGCCAGTTTCCTTAAGTGTTTCCTTATAAAGTGCCACCATTTCTTTTTGGATGAAATGAGTGCGAGATGGAATAAAGCGAGGCAAATAATAAAAAAAAAATCTTAATGTATTCGACTCACAGGTCGTATCGTATCAAAACCCTCGTATCGAAAATAATGAATATTACTATGTGTATCGTGACACCCCTAGCTGAAAGTCCCTCTGGATAAGTCTGATAAAGGACTTAAACGTAAATGTGATGCAGATGGTAAATACCTTTAGTTAAAGTGTCTGGAACCTTGATTGTAATGCACCTTTGAACTCTGTCTGTCTTGTGGGCTTGTCTGCAGTGGACCGAACAGAGGACACTACATAACTATAGTGAAGAGTCATGGCTTCTGGCTGCTGTTTGATGACGATATTGTTGAGGTGTGTGCATGCACATGCTTGATGCTTATTTTAATATATTTGTTCAAAATATGTATTTAAAATAAATCTGCTCCTCTATGCTTTCCCTTATGTATCTGTACCTCTCTCTTGCATTCTGTGTCTCTCTCTCTTTCTCTGCTTCTCAGAAAATCGATGCACAAGCAATAGAGGAGTTCTATGGTTTGACTTCTGATATCTCAAAAAACTCAGAGTCAGGATACATTCTTTTCTATCAATCACGAGAGTGACGGAAGCCAAGAGGAACAGAGGAGGAAGAGAGCGGGTCAGAGGAAATGAAAGTGTAGCATAATCATACAGTCCATAGCACTCGCTCCTGTCACACTCAGGACCCATTGCCAATAGCACCCCAAACTCAGTTTTGCCAACACTTGCATTTCCCAGAATTCCCGTAACCATGACTGTACTCTGGGGAAAACTTCCTCCCTCGAAACTGACCTGCAGTCAGTCACCTGCATATGGAAGGCACTTTATGAACAAAAGCATCAAATGAAATGGTAACAAACACTAAAAAAGCACCAAAAGACAACCAGACTGTAAGGAAGGAATCAAATCACTACAACGTCTACATCAAGCAGCAAGACCATTCTGGAGTGTGGTCAGTGAAACGAGAGACTGCTTTTAGGGACAGCGTTCCATTGGGGAGTTTTTTTCTTTTGTTATTCAGTTTTGTTTTTGTTCTGATTCAGACATGTGTATGAATAGGATATTTTAATTTATGTTTGTGCTTTATTTGTATATACTGACCGATCACTATATTGGATACACCTTTTTATTTCTGCACTCATTGCACCAATTGTATCAGTTCCCCTTACCATATAGAAGCACTTTATAGTTCTGCAATTATAGACTGTAGTCCATCTGTTCCACTACATACTTGGGTTAGTCTCCTTTATTCTGTTCTGTAATGGTCACTACCACCACAGATCAGGTATTATTTGGATGGCAAATCATTCTCAGCACTGCACTGACACTGTTGTGGTGGTGGTGGTGGTGGTATTAGTGTGTGTTGTGCTAGTCTGAGTGGATCAGACATAGCAGTGCTGCTGGATTATAAACATTGTGTTCAGTCACTTTTCACCTTATTAAACACATGTACCATATTGTTCCACCTTGTATATATACATTTAGAGGCAGTGTGTTTGTTTATTTTGATTTATTTAATATTGCTATCAGCATAAATTGACATTTTACCAACAGGCACCCAAGGTTACGTTAAAAGTAGTCGCACATACAAGCAGATTGGGCCAATTTAACGTAATCGATTAACCCCAGAGTAAACCCACATGGATACAGGAAGGAAATCCAGACCACTTTACCTGGGATCAAACCCAGGACCTTCTTGCTGCGAGGCGACAGTGCTCCAGGCCTACAGGATGCTCATGGCTCCAAGCATTTTTGGTTGGTAGACTATTTTCAATCCACTATTGACTCTGAAGTGTTTAAAACATCCATCAGCACTGGAGTGTCTGATCTACTCATACCAGCACAACACACACTAACACACTACCACCACATCAGTGTCAATGCAGTGCTAAGAATAAACCACCACCCAAATAGTACCTGATCTGTACTGTAAATATCTAGAGAAACAGATGGACTCCAGTTTGTATGCATAGAACTACAAAGTTCGCCTATATGGTAAGTGAAACTGCTCAAAGGAAAATTAGTGTAGAAACAAGACAATGTACCTAATAAAGTGACCAGTGAGTGTATATATTCAGTATAGGAATAGGAATATACCTTCCAGTATAGGAAGGTATTTTACAAATGAATAATTTTCCAGTGAGCTGCTTGATTAAGAAACCTTATTTTCTTCCCCAAAGCAGTCAAATGGGGGTATAAATGAAGTTACAGTGCATGTGTTAGACAGTCATGTGCTGGGGTACAGACATAATTATTTCGACTAACATCTAAGCCACCCATGGAGGATGGGGTCCCTTTTAAAGTCTTGGTCCTCGCAAGGTTTCGTTGTTACAACATTTAGGGAGTTTTTCCTGTCCACTCTCACACTTGACTTGCTCAATTTGGGATTGATCTTTTAAGACAGTATCACAGTATCATGTTGTAAAGCTGCTTTGATACAAAGCTCCATTGTAAAAGAAAAGCGCTATTGAAATAAAGCTGACTTGACTTGACTTGGTGTAAACCCCCAATTGAGATGCCACGTGGCTGCTCTTAGTCACTACTCCAGGCAGAAATGATTAGAGGCCAGCACAGTCTTTCCTGCATTACATCTGCAGGGGACTTTCATCTTTTTATTTTTACTGTCAACCCTGTGATGATTCACCTACAGAGCCAGTTTTCAAGGCTACAGCTTTGGTCTTCTGCTTTGGCTTACCTCTGCTTTACGTAACATCTCATATCTGACTGCAATTCAAAAAAAGAGTCTGCATTGTTCAGCGCTGTTGCGATGGAAAGCTGGTCAAATGTATTTCATTCTTACCTCTTGCATTACGCATAGACATCTACTCTGCAGGGTGAGGTTAAATCTGAGCTGTTGTGACCTTGGATCTACACTCACTGACAAAAACATAACTTGCCAACTTGTTGGAATTACATGAAACTTCATATGTATGAATGTAATAATGATATATGTAAATTATTACAGTATTGAAGTGAAAGGATAAGTTTCTTGGTGGATAAAAAAAGTTCTCTTGTCTGGATAAAATATAAGATATGGTTGGACATGGAGGCATATTTGCTCCCAGATGTTGCAGCTGGGCCTGTAGATCCTGCAAGCTGGCAGCTAGTGCAGTAAATTCACGATTGGTAATATATATGGTGACTGGGCGTGGCAAGGAAGTGCTGCAATGTGGCAGAGACATTCCTGGGAAGTCGTTGTGGGCATTATCCTGGAGACAAGTGACAGTTGGAAGCCCTGGCCTGAGAGGCAACACGTGGTCGCAGAATGTCCTGAGCTGACATCACATACCGCTGAGTTCTTAGTGTCCCCTGTATCCCTTCTAGGAAATTGTCATATGCAATGGCTTCCCAGGTCATCAAACAAACAACTGTGGCAAAGGCAGGATTGAAGAGCTCACCACAAGGCGTCCAAACTTGAGCTCAACTTTCATCATCGGATTTCCAAAACATAACCACTGCTTCCTAAACCTACCGACACCTAGGTAAGAACAGTTGTCAAAGTCTGGGCAAAATGTCTGAAAGCATCATGAAGGCATGTCTAGCAGTCAACGATATGTCATCAAGGGGTACACCACCCAAAAGTAGCCTGAGAGCCTGAGAGTCTTTTTTATAGGGGAGCAGAGGCAGTGCCTTTACGCCCTCCTGTGGCAAGACCCATTGTCTAATCATACAACACGTAATCATTTACATATCTGCCTTAGACATAGACAATAGCATGATGAGATTTGCATTAATCTGACATTTCTATCTGGGTGCATTTTTTTGTCAGTGAGTATATTTAGAGGTTTCTGAAGAAGGCTATACAAAGCTACACTTAGCTTTTATGAACAGTGATTTGAAAATTAGTTAACAAAAATTAATTCCCAGTAAATAATGGCATGGTTTATGATACCTTTCAAATGATTGGACGCACCTGCTTTTAATGTATTTTTCTTTATCTTAGCAATTGTATTCACATTACAGTTGCAAAAAAGACCTTTGGGAGTGACAGTAATTCTAATAAAATATTTGATGATGATTATCGGTAGAGGTGAACCATTTATTTCAGCTGTAATCGGTGGTTCTGTTAACAGTCAATTCTTATTCTAATGACTCTAATATGCTTGTCATCTGCAGCAGAGGTAGCAGGTGGTCACCCTTTTCACCCAATTTTATTGTAGCGTTTGTTTGTTTGAAACATTATGTTTAAGGAACCCTTCAGGATTTTGTCATTTTCCTTAATAATCGAATCATGTCTTGTTGTAATTATTTCTCTTTGCTTATTTCGGAATATTTGCTGTATTCATGGAGTAATACAAACAGAAAGATTTCCTCCAGAAGCATCACATGGTATCCACTGTAGCTTGCCAATTTTTAAATGATAACACTGGACAACAAAGACTTTTCCCTTCCCCTTTTAGGTACATTTTAAGCATTGTTGATCACAAAAACCAATTTAACATTTGTTGGTAAAACTTTTTTGTTTCCCATCGTATTTCACGGCCACTAGTACACTCAAGGGCCACTTTATGTTAGGGTTCCTACCTCCCCCGGTGCGTTCTGCCGTCCTTGCCGGTCGCCATTACAGAGCCATCGGTAGGACGGCT
>JAUZSU010029198.1:0-10478 GCA_034780255.1 Parotocinclus maculicauda | reverse complement strand
ATGTGACTATTTTGATATTACAGCTCGAACTGCGCATGCGCGAAGGAGGATATTCAGTGCTTATGCACCGCCTCTGGCGGTCATTCGGGATTCATAGAACCGCAGTTACATACGTAACTCTCGTTGCTTTTCAGCACAACTCCTCCTGACACATGGATTTTCTTCCACGGTCTCATGACCTACATCCTAATAGGCATTTATAGGAACACTTGACTAAGAAAGCCAAACATTTTTTCGACATATTCTTTGGAATGCTTTGAAATCATGTTGGGATATCAAGTCATCAGCTTCACATCAGTTATACACACTTGAAGAGTCAGTTTCAGCTCAAGAACTCGCTATCACAGCAAATGAGGGAACATATCAAAAAAATTTGTATTTCATTCTGAAACTGAGACAATTTTTAAATAAATATTTATATAATGCATAATGAAAACTATTAATTCTAAAAAAAAAAGGCAAAACATAAGCATTTTCACTTGTGGACTTGCTTAATTTTACAATACAAACTTAATACAAACTTAGCTATTTCAACTATTTCACCCAAGGAGGATGGATCCCTTTTTGAGTCTTAGTCCTCCCAAGGTTTCTTCCTTCTACATTCAGGGGGGTTTCCTTTCCACTGTCGTCCTAGGCTTGCTAAATTTGTGTTTGGCCTTTTAATATAATATAATATTGTAAAGCTGCTTTGAGAAAATGCACAATTGTAAAAAGTACTACATAATTAAATTTGACTTGACTGCACTCAAACAGTGGTTCTGAAATACAGCATTTAAACTGCTTCTGTCTCCTGCTCACTGAGGGAGAAAAGTAAAAATGTTATGGACCCAGGATTTAGAAAATAAAAAGTACCAAAAAATGAACTGGCTGACAAAAACTACTGGGCCACAATTCCATCAGAATCTTGTAGAATTATTTAATTAATAACTATTAAAATAGGCAATTACACATTTTCTTGCATATTCTAGCCAAATTGCACACTCATTTGGTGAAACAGTGGGCTACATTTGAGGTCAATCATACACTAGAGGAGTAATTACTGAGGTATGTTGTTAATAACATGATGGAAGGCATAACCAAGTATTATGAAGTAATTGGTCATGCAAGTTTATAACCAATAATATTTTAACATCTGTAAAATTACCAATTAAAATGAACACTCTAAAGTCATTATAACATCATTAATGCAAATGAATAATTTTGTCATAATGTTTAAGGTCTTAAAATTAGTTTGGACATAGGATCACATTTATTTATTGTTTTTATGTTCTTATTTCCAGTAGTGATTATAATATCATTGATCCACTCTAAACACAATTTCCCCAAAAGGGTCACAAGACACTCTTCACATGCTCAGTGAGACACATCCATTCCTTGCACCAGTGACTGATAGCTAACAGCTGCCACCGCAACTTCTTAAGGTGTCACAGTCTTTAAACACTTAGACACCACTAGGATCAAGTAACACATGCATTTAGTTCACTGACCCTTTGCCTGGCTTGCAAGCTGCTGCAAATTTTTTTATCTTTACCTGCAATGTTGTAGTATGTTCTTTTAGTTCACGATACTGTACTATCTAAATAGTAGTGTTGCAACTCTATCAGAAAAAATATACAAATCTAAACACTGCTTCCTGCATTATACCTTTTCTTAACATCTGCATGCATGCACTAATCTCCAATGCCTATAAATTTATAATATCCATATGCACCGTGATTGCTGTTTAAAATTTACCATATTTTTCATCCGAACTTTTAAAGTTGTACAATTACAATTGTTTGATAAAAGTCTCTTGTGTTATATAAACAATGAATTAAAGGGGTGTATTTACATTTACATCAATCAGAAATTTAAATTTCTCAACCTTAGCTAAATGGACGGTAAATTTAAACTGCTTCCTAATTGTGACTTGCTCATTACTTCTGAGAACATCATGTTAGGTTTAATACTATCATGAGGGAATTATTTGGGGATGGTTATTGGGGTTGGCTTGTTATTAAATATTAAAATAGATCATTTAAAAGCTGCCTCTCATGGGACTCTAATGGAATGTGATGTATAAGTAAAGTAAAACAGTAGTCATACAGTCATGGCTGAAAGTGTTGGCACCCCTGGATACAAAATGCACCATTTCTCCCAGAAAAATATTGCAATTACACGTTTTGCTATACACATTTATTTTCTTTGTGCGCACTGAAATACCTTAAAAACAAAGCCTTATAAAAAAAGCCAAACTCAACTCTGCTTTATATTTGGATGCACACCCTTTGGAATAAATAACTGAAATCAATCGCTTCCTATAACCATTAACAAGCTTCTTACACCACTCAATCAGAATTTTGGACCACTCTTCTTTTGCAAACTCATCCAGGTCTCTCATCTTTGAAGGTTTATTTCTCCCAAAAGCAATTTTAAGATCTCTTCCCAGGTGTTCAAATGGATTTAGGTCGCGCTGACACTGATACACCTTGAACCTGCAGGACAGCTTGATTTTTTTGGAACTTGATTAAGGCCTCTTATCCACCATCCAGACAATCCTGCTTTGCAACCATTCATCAATTTTTCTGCTACATCTGTGTCTAACTACAATGCCATGGGTTGTAAACTTATTAATTATGTTGTACACTGTGGACTAAGGAACATCAAGATCTCTGGAGATGGACTTGAGATTAACCTTGAGTTTTTTATATTTTTTCCACAATTTTGGTTCCCAGTTAGATCTTTTCTCCTCTTCTTTCTGTTTTTTGTGCTTAGTGTGGCACACACAGACACACAAAAATGAGTCAACTTCTCTGCTTGTTTTATGTGTGATTTTTTATATTGCTTATGCCTGTTACTTGCCACAGGTGAGTTTAAATGAGCATCACGTGCTTGCAACAAAGTTGTTTACCCACAATTTTGAATTCTCTGTTTTTTGTGTTGTTCCAATACATTTAAAGGAAATTAACATGGGCACAATTTACTTAATGCAAACTGGTTTCATGAACAAAACAATGTGACATGAGTTTTTTGGGATGTCTCATTTTCAAATCTATTTTGTTATTTATTTTGAATTTAAATTATATTATTTACATAATTTTACTTTTACCTAAATATATACATTTAAGTAATTTTTTTATTAACATCTAGGCCAGAAAGTTTTCCTTTCCACTGTTGCCCTATGCTTGCTCATTTTGGGATTGGCCTTTTAAGATAATATAAAATTTTAAAGCTGATTTAAGACAATACTCTGTTGTAAAAAGTGCTATATAAATAAAGTTGAATTGAATTGAATTGAATTAGCAGCATGAAAAGCAACCAGATGAATTGTTTGATGCAATCATGTCAACATGAAGCTAAATGTCAGGATGATGTGTGCTCAAGGGCCATATCTCATAAGCAATATGCGTTCGTGTGTGTGGGGGGGGGGGGGGGTGTATGTATGTGCGTGCGTGCGTGAGTGTGTGTGTGTGTTGTACACTTTGTACAACTGTGAGAGAGAATCTAAAAAAATCCAGAAAAGCACAAATGTATGATTTTTTAAACAATTAATTTGAATTTTATTGTATTTCATCACATACCAACCAGCAAAATTTCTGCACCTATTGCCTGTACTAATTGCACCTGTATGAACATGTTACCTGTATAAAAGACAATCAATCACACTCCAGCCTCTCCACCATGTCCAAAGGTTGTCTAGGGACACCAGGGACAAAACTGTGGACCTGCAGAAGGCTGAGATGGGCTGCAGGACAACATGCAAGCAGTTTGGTGAGAAGGCAAACAACTGTTGGTGCAATTATTATAAAATGGAAGAAACACAAGATCAATCTTGCTCGATCTGTAGTGCCATGCAAGGTCTCATCTTGTGGGCTAAGGATGATTCTGAGAAAGGTCAGGAATCAGCTTAGAACTACATGGGATGACCCGGTCAATGACCTGAGGAGAGCTGAGACCACAGTCTCAAAGATGACCATTAGAAGCACACTAAGCAGTCATGGATTAAAATTGTGCAGGGCAGGAAACTTCCCCCTGCTCACACCAGCAAATGTCCAGGCACATTTGAAGTTTCCACTTTTCCACTATGCGTCTATCTCAGATGAGTTTGGGTCCAGAGAAGCCGATATGTGGCTTTCGCTTTGTATGGTAAAGTTTTAGCTTGCATTTGTAGGAGCTGGTATTAATGCTCGTTTTATTATTATATTAAAAATGCGGACAAGCTGAGCATTCTGGCCAGTCAGCATTCTGCTGTCTACTCATTTGTACAGAACCTGTATGAGATTACAGCCATTTAGCTGTTCTGTCCTATTTACCCACTATAACAGACGCAATGAAATGTGATTCTACAGCAGCCCCCTGCGGCGGGGGAGAGGGTCAGAGAAAGATGATAAGGGACGTGGACATGCCTGGCATATTTTCCACCATCATGGGTTAGGTTTGCTCCCCTTCCAAAGCCATCACTGAGAGACTACACCGTGTCTAGAAATTACCAGAGAAAACAACAGAGCATGGTCTGACAACAACAACCAAAGAACCCCCAGGTGATTGGAAGTACAAGCAGTTTCCAACTATGTCTGACATGGAACCTGCAGTCACAACTCAGAGGAAGACCTCTACCAACAAGAATATAAAGAAGTTGCGTACATTGAGCGTGGTGTGCAGCCTTGCGAAGAGCTGGCAGCAATGGATATGCGAGAATGAAGAGAAGCAGGCTACTGAACCCACAGGCTGGGCCCCAGACAGCGATGATGTAAATAATGAGCCAACCAAGACTGTATATTTAGTGAAGAAATCACACCAAAACCAAGAAAAAACACAAAACTGTGAGCATGAGACAGGAGAATCCTGTATCAAGACCAAGCAGGTGGTGAAGACCGTGACACAAGATGTCCAGGAAAAGAGTGCAGGCATCGAGTTCCTGACCAACCGCCTTTGTAAGGACACAGCAACAGAGAACCTGGACAAGATGCTGAAAACTAAGAGCTCACCTACCCGACGCAGAAAGTGCTCCAACATGGTGTCTCAGCTGACCCAAAGCTGGAAGGTGGTGGAGCAAGAACGCAAAAGGGCTGCAGAAGATAAGGACAGGACTTTCTCTAAGGCTGAAGAGAGTGTTCTGGAGTTAGATATTTCAGATACTCCAGAGAATGACAGTGAGAATGAAACTCAATCACTCAGGATCAAGAGACCATCAGCATTTGGGTGAGTGCTGGGCTCTCAAGCCAAGACTCTTTAGTTAAAGATAACTCAGTTCAGAACTCTTGAACTGGAAACCTGAATATTTCATACCTGTATGCAAATCTGTTAGTAGTCAGTAGTAGTTAGTAGCTAGTTTAGCATAAATAACAGAAATTACTAATTAAATAGACTTTTAGCCACATAGTTTGTGTTATTATATGTTTGAAAGAGCTAATTTACATATATTACAATTGCTCTTAACATTACACATCACAGGTCCAAGAAAGAAGTGGAGGAGGCCAATAAAATAAATACCCTCTCCAGTAAATACAGCACAGTGGGAAACCTGAAGAGTCGCTGGCAAAACTGGGCTTCCGAGCACAGCACCAACCAGAAGCTAAACCCTTTCAGTGATGACTTTGATTATGAGTACTCCATGTCCACTCGTCTAAAGAAAGGCGAGGAGGGCTACGGCAGACCCAAGGAGGGAAGTAAAACAGCAGAAAGAGCCAAACGTGCTGAGAAGCACATCCATCGTGAAATTGAACACATGTGCTTCATCATCCGTTCCATGGCCGACCCTGACCCAGATGGCTACACTCGGGTCAACTTTGGCGAACTGTTTGACAGATATGTGCGAATCTCGGACAAAGTAGTAGGAATTCTGATGAGGGCCAGGAAGCACAGCAAGGTGGCTTTCGAGGGAGAGATGCTGTGGCAGGGCAGGGATGATGCAGTCATCATTACACTTCTTATGTGACACAAGAATAGCATTTTTTTGCCGTGATCCACTCCAAGAACAAAAAATTAGTCCGATATTTGCGACTAACTGCTAATAATTTGCTACTAATGTTGTAGTGTATCCCTGATACTTAGAGTATTTTATTGTTAAATTATATGTTGCTCAGCTCAAGTTGTTGTATAGACTGATGTGTTTAGGACAAAAATATATGTAGCCCTTGTGTAACAAAGTTTGTATTTATTTTAGTCTAAATGTATGTTGAATGCTTGTTTCACGACTGGTTACTTCCAGCACAAAGATGGTATATCAGCAAGCAGAAAAGAAAACAACTAATGGTCAGCTTACTAGAGTTCTAAGTAATTACATTTAATGATACAAAGGCTGGATCGATAATAACATAAGGCCAGGTTTAAGCATACCATTTGAAAATTCTGAATTGTATTGCTCGCTTTAATTTAGTACTTTAGTAAATTTTACAGAAGTACACAGAAATATAGGCTATGGCAGATATACAGTAAGGTCACCTAATCTTAAGCTGGAACTTGCACCATATATATATATATCGGTTTCCTGTGTGTTTAATGATACAGTTTAATACAGTTTATATCCACTAGGTGGCGGACTGATGTTATACTTTCTTTCACACTCCGCGATATTCAATGTACAATCGTGGCCAAAAGTTTTGGATTTCACAAAATTTGCTGCCTTGTTTTTCTTTTGTTTTTTGTTTTTGTTTTTTAGAAACATTTGTCAGATGTACATATGGCATAATTAAGTATAATTAAAAGCATTACATACGTGTATTTTCTTATACATTTTATTGATAAATACATCCAGTTTAAGCAAAGACTTTATTTACAGTGTTGACCCTTCTTATTTCGCCTCGCCACTTTGGATCAGAATCAGAATCTCTTTATTTCGCCAAGTATGTTACACTTGCAAAAAATTTGACTTGGTAAGAGCACACATGTATGACATGTAACAAACACACAACGGGTTAACAAGTTTTACACTAAGAGATCCACAATTTTAATTTACACAAAATAAATTCATATTAAGATATAATAATGTAATACATATTATGTAATAAATATTATGTTATAAATTATATTAAATTAATATTAATTAAACGCAATATGCTTTGACACATAAGTACAAACAACATCATAAATATTAATAAAGCCTAATATTGCAAAGTTTTAAATATCATGCATCATCTTATTAGGAGAACACTGTCACAAGCAGAGGAGTTTTTGTGGCAGATAAGGAGTGGCAGATAATAATGATAAGTACAATGGGGTCTTAAATGGATTGATGAAGAATATGGTAGTGTTTGTGCACATAGAAATGAGCTCAAAATCAACATAACTGTTTACCTACCAATCAGTATGAAAAACGAAAATGTGTTTCTTATACACTGCTCACAAAAATATTTCAAAATAAATATGAAGCAGTAGATTTCGTTTCATTAAACAAGATCATCAGAAATGCAAATTAAAAATAAAATGTTAACTCAGTTATCATGATTGCGTAGTAAATGATATATTCATGTGGTAAACAGAAGAATGTTAAACTGGATGAGAGTTACACACATCGACTATTCAGTAGGGTGTATGATCACCCAAAACTGCCAAAACACACTGACAGTGATGGGGCATTTACAGTATCAGACTGTCTAGCAGTTCTTGTGGGATCCTTTTCATATTCATTTTGAAATATCCCCTAATTTTTGTAAGCTTTCTGTTTCCGTACAGGCTGCAAGTTTAAAAATACATTTTACAGGCATATTTTGATTTCATAACAGGTGTCACTGTTGCCATGCTTAAATTCATATCCTCCTATGTAAATCCGGGAATTAAAAGAATAAGTTTCTACTTGCGTAATACTGTATGTGAACAAGCATTTTACAGTGATGTAATGCAGTGATGCAGTTTCCCTTCAGTAGCGTTGTGTTACTACAAGTCCCAGAATTCCGTGGCATGGCACAGTACTCTTGTAAAATGTCTGTGTTGCCAGGTTGAGTGACTTTAGACACGTTTTAGACTATTCGTAACCTTACTATAATTGGAAATGAACTTGAAACAGCTGATAAATACGCATCAGAGTTGTATATATATTTAAATTATAGTAAGACGGCATTGTTTAAGCACTTTGAAATGAAATGAAAAGAAATGAAATCAAGAGAATTCATCTGGCAACAGCGGACCTGCTAGGATTTGTTAATACGCGCGGAGACATGAGATGAGGTGCTGAGTGTAACACCGATCCTTCAAGTCTGAACATTATGTGCCTATATTCTATGGAGTAGCAGAATGGCTGTCCAAGGTAAGCTGTGCACGTGTGTGCAATGATGGAAATATGAAAGGTGAAGATTTTTTTTATCTTAGCAATGCCACATCTAACTGGGTTGGAGAGGAGATCTGATGTATGATTGGCTTCCGCAGCTGCATCTTGGTCCTTGCTGGATGTAGCTCTTGTAGAGATGTATACAATGGAGATGGGTTTGAGGAGAGTAATAAGGCTGCACATGTGGTGTACAGATTCGCGATTCTTTATCTGTTGTTATCCACGCGCTGATGCACACAGCTATATATAGGTTACGGCATGGAGGGATATGAAGCGAGGGTGATCAGATTAGGGCAAGAAACCCAAATGTAACGTTCTTTTTGGGAACTGGCGCTCTAAATGGTGAGCTGAAGCCTCAGAAGTGTTACATTATGGTACGCATGCAGAGGGCGAGGATGACGTGCTGAGAAGCTGCGTGGTGATTTGAAGGAGAATTAGGATCATGATGCTCGGTCAGTCACCACATCTTGTTGGAGGGATCCTGTGGATCCAGAACCCCATGAGAGGTACGTTTATCATTAGGAAACCGTAGATTAGCATCTGCCTTCATCGACTACGTTTCATTTAGTCGCTGTTGCACCCTAAATCTGGTCGGACGGCATGCCTGAAATCTCCTGGAAAAACGTAATTATTTTCCTGTTATGACTTTAATGAATACTAGTAGAACACTTAATGCGTGCTGCTGAGTCTGAAAGTAAACAATACAGGCATTTTTGAAAAGGCGACGCGCAGGAACCGGTTCAACCAGCTTAGCAAGAAATGGCACAAACTGCCCAGTTACTTAGGGTGACCTACATTTAATCAATAAAGGTACATTTACGCCATACAGATAAAATCACCCTCAAATTAAATCAAATCTCCACTTTATACTAATAGACGTTTTCTTAAAAAATACCATATCGCCGTTCATCGCCGTGCTTATTTTCGTAAATGTGGGTTCGTGGTATTTTTGTATGGTTTGTATTTTCCGTTTATTTTATTTGGTAACCGTTTCATGTAAGCTATCATTTTCTAAAATACAACAGTGGCACCTGGTGTGGTCTGCTGCTGCTGTATCCCACCTGATTCATGATTTTGTGTTATGTGTGCTCTTCTTCATTCCCTGGTTGTTTGAGTTACTGTTGATTTCCTACCAGCTTAAACAAGTCTGACCATTTATTCATTCATTAACAACGAATTCTTACAGAGACCCAGGAAAAATAATAAAATAGAAAATAAGTATTTGATACACTTCCGGTTTCCCTATCTAAAAATTAATTTGAATTTTGTTGCGTAATAAATATTTGATGACCTACCAAAAGCAATAATTCTGGCTCTTACAGATAATTAATAAGTTATAGTTAATTTTTCTTTAAGAAGTCCTCCTATTTTGCACTCATTACCTGTATTATCTGCACCTGTTTGAACTCATTACCTGCATAAAAGACACCTGTCCACTAGGGGTGTCACGATACACATAGTAATATTCATTTTTTTTTTCGATACGATACAAGCTGTGAATCGAATACATTAAGATTTTTATTTTATTATTTGCTGCGCCATTTCTCAACCCGCGCTACAGAGTTGCAGCCATCAGCAGAGCAGAAGAGTTATGAGGTGTACTGTAGTTTCATACGTCATCTATTTACACGATGTATATCAGGTGTGTTACTATGAGGACACCCGAGCAGTGTTCTGAGCTACTGGGGGGAAAAACGTCATTCTATTGTTTTGGTAAGCCTGCTGGACGATTAGCTGACTGTGAAATGGCTAGCGGAGAGAGCAAGACTGAGCTGGAACAACCAAAATTATCCTCGCATTCATCTTCTGTGTGAGAATATTTTGGTTTTCCAGTCAGTTACAACAATGACGGGCAAAGAATGGTGGCGAGTATCAAACATCGGTGTTAATATTTCCAGTATGCAAACATTTGCGGAGACACTGTCCGAACGTGTCACCTACCGGAGCAAAGAGAAAACACGAGTCGTAGCATTTAAGCAGCCGCTAAGTGCCGATAGTTAACGGGCAAAGCAAATTACTCATGCCATAGGGAAGTTTATAGCTTCTGATTTGCTTTTGATTTACTCTGTTGTAGACGATCCAGGATTCCACTATTTGCTGAGGGTAATTGAGCCTCGTTATAAAATTCCATCTCGCACTCATTTCACACAGAAAGTAATAGTGGCACTTTATAAGGAAACACAGGATCAAATTGTAAATAAACTGGCTGAAGCAAGTTCAGTTTCCATATGTA
>JAUZSU010029187.1:0-10478 GCA_034780255.1 Parotocinclus maculicauda | reverse complement strand
AAGCAGCTGTTCGGGATCTGGACATAATTAAGACAGTGGATATTAAGCCGTCCCACCGATGGCTCTGTAATGGCGACGTTCGAGGACGACCGAACGCACCGGGGGAGGAAGGAACCCTAACACATACCAAATACAGGTCTCAGACTTTTGGGTCCCACCTTGTATTTATGTATACTCATACAGTATATTTAACTTTTTTTTCTTGTTCCTATAAATGTTATCATTGCATGTGGTAAATTGCATGTGTGCATAATTTTAGTTTCTGACTAGGTGAATTACTTACTTTTATTACTTACTGAATTACTTAAGGTTGAGAAGTAATGTAATGTAATGTAAGAATTATATACAGTAGAAGAAGCTTTATTGAGACTCATTCTGTACTCATTGCCAGTACTGCCGATCGCAGCAATGTCAAAACATGAGGATACATTAATAAGAAAAACCTTGATATTATTGTTGAAAGGTTGGTTGCTGAATTGGTTAAGTAATGTAACTCTTGTAAGACTTTTCAAATATGAGATAAATGAATGAGAGCACTAATTGGGCAATGCAAAAGGAACAGGTGCAGGTGATTATGAGGGCTCATTTAGACACAAATCGTTGTATTAAGATGCAGTGGCTGTGTTGTGCACATCTTTCAGACTTGAATTTGTGATCAAACAGCAAATTATAATAAGCTCTATACTGTATATAAATGTTTTAAGGGCTACTTTAAAGACACTAATTAACCTAACATGCATGTCTTTGTACTGTGCGAGGAAACTGAAGTACCCAGCGACATGCAGACTCCACACAGACAGGACCCAGGTCGCTCCACCCTGGGATTGAATGTGTTACTTAAAATTATTTTTGGATTATATTTGTAATGAAACAAACATCACTAGTGGTCACAGACTTTTGGACTTTATTGTACATATCCAAACTGTTCATCATGTACATTAATAAGGTCCTTAATTAATATAAGAAACAATTTACAACTTAAAGAACCTAATGTAAAATGTAAAAATGGTTAGATGACCATGACCTTTGCTATGATGGAAACACTGTTTTTCTGATGAAACAATTATTTGTTGTTCTCCTCTGCTCCTCTCCCTGGCTTAATAATAAGTGTATGACAGACATTATAGGATCTTTACATTAATTGGCAGAAGCTGAAGGTAATATGGTACAATGCTTTGTGCAGCCACTCTGACTACAACTTTTTCTGTCTAGGATTTTGTCCTGTTCTTGTTGGGGAATAGAGGAGAACGAGAGAAGAATGAGGGTCTTCTACCTGTCAAAACCAGTAAATTGAAAGACATCTGGACAGGGATTCAATGACAAATTGTTTAATTTTAGCATGGGGCTAGAGTACCAAAGTGAGCTGAGGAGTTACCATAGGACAGGAAGACTCGTCTCCTTTTTGATATGACTGTGCTTAAACAGTCGCTCTGCTCACAGTTCACTGCATCCTTGAGTCCATATTAATATTAGGTTGGTGGAGGCAAAGCTGGGTCAATTTGTAATTTAACTAGAAGCATGCTACAGTGGTGCTCGAAAGTTTGTGAACCCTTTAGAATTTTCTGTATTTCTGCATAAATATGCACTAAAACATCATCAGATTTTCACATTAAAAGTACATGAGGAGAACCCAGTTAAACAAATGAAACAAAAAGATTATACTTGGTCATTTATTAATTGAGGAAAATTATTCAATATTACATATTTGTGAATGGCAAATGTATTCAATTAATGGGATAACAATCAGGTGTGAGTGGGCAGCCTTATTTATTTAAAAAACAGGGATCTAAAGTCTGCTCTTCAAAGCACATTTGTGGAAGTGAATCATGGCATGAACAAAGGAGATTTTTAAGGGCCTCAGAAAAAGAGTTACAAAAAGGTTACAAAACCATCTCTAAAGAGTTTGGACTCAACCAATCCACAGTGGGACAGATTGTGTACAAATAGGAGGAATTCAAGACCATTGTTACCGTTGTTGCCCGTTTGCAGTTTTCTTAAGTCCAAAATACAACTTTTTGTAAAAAAAAAGAAAACACTGAATTTCTGCATAAGAACCTTATCCCATCTGTGAAACATGGTGGTGGTAGTATCATGGTTTGGGACCATTTTGCTGCATCTGGGCCAGTATGGCTTGATATTATTGATGGAACAATAAATTCTGAATTATATCAGAGAATTCTAAAGGAAAATGTCAGGACATCTGCAAATGAACTGAATATCAAAAGAAGGCGGGTCATGCAGCAAGATAACGACTCTAAGCAGACAAGTCGTTCTACCAAAGAATGGTTAAAAAAGATTAATGTTCATGTTTTGGAATGGCCAAATCAAAGTCCTGACCTTATTCCCATCTAAATATTATGGAAGGACCTGAAGCGAGCAGTTAATGTAAGAAAACCCACCATCTCAGAATTGAAGCTGTTCTGTACGGAAGAATGGGCTAAAATTCCTCCAAGCTGGTGTGCCAAAACAAACATTTAGTTATTGCACAAGGGGGTCACAACCGAGGACTAAAAGCAAAGGGTCACATACTTTTGCCACTCAAAATATGTAATATTGGATCATTTTCCTCAATAAATAAATGGCTATGTATAATCTTTTTGTCTCATTTGTTTAACTTGTCTGAAAATTGTATGATGTTTTAGGTCATATTTATGTAGAAATATAGAAAAAAGGGTTCTAAAGGGTTCCCAAACTTTCGAGCACCACCGCAAAGTGGAAGGGCTCAGATGAACTTTTAATACTAATGTAAGCCGATTTTGGTGTGTTTAAGACAACCAGCCAACACAACAGTTCTCTACTTTCACTAAAGAGCAACAAACAGGTGTGTGATTTCAGAGGTAATAAGGCATTAAAATATCCCCTTGTTTCCTAGGTAACGGAGACCAGAACAGGGCCCCTGGGATGCAGTAACTATGACAGCTTGGATTCTGTCAGCTCAGTGCTGGTGCACAGCCCGGAGAATAAAATCCATCTAAAAGGTACGCAAGATTCGTGCTTACCTGTGTACCTGCATGTCAGTGTACTAACCCTTGTTTTTGCAGTAACAAATGGATCCTGAAGTGTTATTCATATGAGTTGTAGAAAATGTCAAATGAAGTCACCGGCTCTTTCTTCAATCAAACTATAAGCCAAATATAGAAACGATGACACAGATGTGCTTGAGTCTGGATCAGCAAACCAAATCAATCTTCAATGGCATCTTTGATCACAACCTCAGTCCTTTGAAACTACGCAGCTCACAACAATTAGGGGGTATTTCATTATGGGATATTTTATTTTGAAGTATCCCCTGATTTTTGTGAGCAGTATAATAAATGTAATTCGTGACATAGAACTTCAAAGCATTTACCATGACTTGTGTGCATTGTTCACTTCTCTTCACCCTTCCACCATTCACTCTGGCTGTATCTGGTAGCTAGCTTGCATATTTACAGTCTAACATATGCCAAGGACATGAGGTTTTGGACAATAACCATTTTGACTGGGCAAAAAATTTAAAAATCTCATGCATGACCATTCAAAGCATTGCATTCAGAAGATCAAATAGGAAGATGACATCACATAGGATTGCATTACTATTTTACACTTGCTTTAATACAGATGACTGACTGTATGTGCAATAATCCAATATTTAAGAATTTCTTTAAACTTTTTGTGTGCATTACAGCTCTGCATGATTTGAGTGTTTGTAGTGCATTAATGGGTTTGGTGGCCTTGATATGATATGTCTTCAGTTGGTCCTGCTAAGTTTTGATTTACTAGTGACTTTTGTGCATTTATTACCCTTACCATGACAGAATAGCAATGAATCATATTCATATGTTGGTGTGGCATGGTGGCTCAGTGGATAGCTCTGTCACATTTCAGCAAAACTCTTCTGGTTTCAGTGCCAGATGGAAAGGTTTGCGTCCAGTCTGCATATCCTCTGTTTCCAAGTGGGTTTACACCATGTTTTCAGATTTCCTACCCCCATGGGTATTAGGATAATTGGCGTCTTCAAATCGCCCTTAGGGAGTGTGAGTGTATTGTGCCCTACAGGCTCTAGAGTGCCCTGTATGGGGTTGTTCCTGCCTTGCACTCTGTGCTGAATGCTGACATGGTAAAAGGCTACAGCATTTTTTAAAAGATCTATATAAATACATTTGACTAAATACTTACAATAATGTAATAGTATTACCATATAACATTTATATACAATAAATATATTTTAGCAAGGGTAAATTAACCATTGTTGCAGATTGATGTTTAATGCTTCACTCCATAATACTCTTTCCCACTTATATTTTTCCAGTCTTTGTGTGCTTTACCATATCTTAGCCTTTTCACCCTGTGTCCCTTCTGAAATATTGGTGTCTTGGATGTTACCTTTGCAAAAAGACCATTACTGATCAAGCTTCTTCAGACTTGTAAAAAGGTCAGCTTGGCATCCAGAAGAAGCTGCTAGATTCTACTATTGTTCAAGTGTAAGTGAAGATCACACTAAATATTTGCTGCTGTAGCCTATAGAAGCTTTTTTCCTGTTTTTTTTTTCAGTTTTTTAATACTATATAAAAAGTTACTGTATTTTCTGGCTGTGGTAATAATAACAATACAAGAATAATTCTATACAGTTGTTATACCTTTGCTAAAACAATGTTAAAACATATTAAAATTTAGTACTCCTATAGCATGTTGTACTTTTTTTACATGTACATGTCTTTTTGCCCTCATAAATTGACACGGCCTGCAGTATAGATTGATGTGAGTGACGTTAGACAGTAACCTAAACATTAACCATTTCTAAAATTGTCATTTATGTGGACCAAATTTGTACATTGTTTCTAATTTATTGTAAGACAACCAATTTAGTACAACCATGCATCTTGTCTTAGTGCTTTATTTTAATTTTATTTGTATTTAGGTTTTCTAACAGATTCAATCAATCATTAGCAGCTGCATGTTGGAATGGCATTAAGCCAAAGTATTTGTTGGATATACATTACTGTGTTGTCAAGGAAATTCCGCATATTAACTGCTTTAACGGACTTAAATAGGTGGAGGTATATCCAAGAGGAATTTTAAAAATAAGCATAAGCCGGTGGATAAGTGTGCAGAAAGCCATTGGTATATAGTAAGCAGTTACAGTGTAGAAAATAAGTATTTGATACTATGCCAATTTTGCAAGCTTCCCCACCTACAAAAAATGGAAAGGTCTGTTATTATCGTAGATACACTTCAACTGTGAGAGACAGAATCTTAAAAAAAGTAATATGCGTATCAAATACGTATTTTTGCGCACTGTATATATTTTGAATGGGTTTATTTTCACTAAATTGAATGTTAAATTGTGTCAAGATTTTAAAGTGTTATTTTGTAGGCTCTGTAAATTGTATCCCCATAATTAAATATGTATTATCCTTTGAACAATACATACGATTACAGAACGATTTTAAAAGTGTAAAAGAGGAACGGAAAGTTTTGCCTAAACCTTTATCTGCAACGTGGTATCATGATAAGACGACAATTTACTGACTAGGCCTATTCTTAGGTACTTCTTAACTGTGATCTGATCTAGGGTGGTTTCACTTCTAGTGATAATACCTAAAATGAAAGGGGCACAGAGCCCTTTTGACAAAAAACCCCAAAAAACTTTACATATTGAGGTTGGTTAAAATTTGCTTAACACTAGAATGGCTAGGATTCCATAACTATTAGAATGACCACCGTGGTCATTTTGACCATCTATGGTTTGCATGCATTTCTATGTTATCATACAGTATAAAAAATAAATTCATTAATTTAACTTGTTAAAATAGGTCATAAAATGTTAGAAAGACAATAATACTGTATTGTACTAATGATTATTTATTCATTATTAGTATTTAATATGTTAATATACTATTGCAATATATGGATATATGATGTTGTACATCCAAATGACATAATAATAATTAACAAAAATTATTAAAATATTAATTACAAATATAAAGAACCATAATACTTAAATATGTTTTACACAACAAGTTAATAAGATTTTTTATATCCATAATGCCTAAATGGCTAAATCACAGCTATACAAGCTAAATGCATAGTATGGTAAAACTGGAATAACAGGAATAAGATTAAATTATATTGAGTGCTTGAAATTAACTTAAGTATTTATTATAAATAGAAACATATTATTTAGTAGGTTATTAGGGAAATGTCATCTGTGGTCACTTATTTTGTGCATTTCATGTGGGCTGACGTGCAGCTAGACTACTCGCAGTCAACACATGTAACATCATGGGCTGCATATTTCCTCTTTGTTGCTTTTTATGCTAATTCTAACTATACTAATTATACTTTTTGTGTGAAAGCCTTATTGTAAGGCTCTCTTTATTAGCTAATTCAGCAGCTTTTTACGGAACACTTTCTTTCTGAGGTAAATTGTAGCTGCGTTGTCAAGGTAACGAGTGATGTGCTGAAAGAGCGGTAAAAACAGCTGTCTTGCGGAGATGAGACAGTTCATATTTGACCATAAAAGATCAAATTGACCTTTGAATTTCAAAACAGTGTCAGACTAAAATATGCTCCAATACAATAAAAGTCACAGCTTTTTGGACATGGGGTGTTAAAATATCCCAACGTGATCGTGTACAAAGTATACAAGATTTTATCATAAGCATATTTATGTATGTAGGAGTTATTAATTAAGTAAAAGCATAAACAAATTTAGAGAATAGATGTAAAAATAACATTGGCTATCAAATTTTTAGTTAGCATTTATTTAGAGAGGTAGTCAGAAAACCATACCAAATGAGTAACTGGGGACCCCAGTACTACCAAGTCTGTTTAATAAGGTGTAATGATGAGTTTGCTAGGCCATGAATTATTGTTGAAAACGGTTTATTTTAGAACTTTGGAAATAGCAATAATTCTGTACATCCATGACCTAAACGTAAATGTTCTGGGCACTGCAATAGGGCAGACATAAAGAATATTCAACCAAATATTACAAACATGGAAGTGTCCACACTCATGGTAATTAGAATTTTGAACACTGATTCTCTGCTCTAAATGGCATTATAAAGCTTTCCCTCATTGGCAAACTTGTGGCAAGGATAATCATACTTACATACATACAAACACAAGCTTATACAGGGTAAAAACGTTCCACAAATGCATAAGGAGGTGAAGTCAGTGTACACAGATCTAACACAGAATGCACCAAGATGCACCTTGTGGTAATGATGATGTCCTGAAAGTCAACATTTATTTATATATATATATTTTTTGTTTGTTTTTGAATCCCTGACCAGAAGCTCCAGGTCAATAGTGGTGTGCTCACTTAGCCTAGGTTTTAACTGACGTCTCTAATCTCTCACTAAATCTGTCAGAGATCTACATTTGCTTCAAGAAAATCTCCATTGTCCCAGTTCCTAAGAAATCCGCTATCGTTAGCCTGAACCACTACCGCCCTGTGGCACTGAACTCAGACGTCATGAAATACTTTAAGCAGCTAGTTAAAACCCACATCTGCTACTCCTTGGCACCCAATATGGATCATCTCCAGTTTGCACACCACTCCTACAGATCTACTGATAATGGTATTGTTCACACACCTGGAACAAAAGGACACAATTTCATACCTCTCAAATTTACAACCAAGCCCAAAAATCTGGGTCTGAACATCTTTTTGTGCAATTGAATCCTGTACTTCCTGACAGGCAAACAGCAAGTGGTTAAAATTCCCCCAGGAATGTGTCAGTACTCTGTATACACCTTTGTTGCAAAATATGGCTCCAGTGTAATCATCATATTTGTTGACAAAACAACTATTCTTTGTCCTAATGCAAAGGGGAATGGGACTGCATACCAAAGAAGAGAGCAGAATTCTACTCACAGAGGTGTTGTGCCAACAATATCTCTCTATCTCTAAAGGAGATGATAGTGGACTACAGGCAGTCACATTTAGAAAGGCATGCTCCCATGCACATCAATAGAGCTTAAGTGGAAAGAGTCACTACCTACAGATTCCTTGCTGTCCAGATCACAAATGATCTCTCCCGGTGCCTCCTCATCCACTCTATGGGGAGGACAGCTAGACAGTGACTGTACTTCCTGTGGAGGCTCGATAAGTTAGATCTGACCCCTGCGTCCGCATAAACTTCTACCGCTACACCATACAAAACATCCTGACAGGTTGATTGACAGCATGGTATGGCAACTACTCCATCCACGATGGTAAGGCTCTTCACAGAGTGGTGCAAACTGCTGAACACATTACACAGAACTCATTCCCAGCTCTTGTTTACGGATCATGGTGCCTAAAAGTCACTACAAACTGTAGCTGTACAACACAATACATCTTCACCAAGCTGCCGTCTGTCAGCCTCAGTCACGTACTACCAGACTAAACATTTTACCTACTACAGAATATCAAGCAAATAAACTGTTGTTATTTTACCCCTTTACAACCTGGTTTCACTAAGCCACATTACTATGTTTATTATTACTACTATTTTTTTTGTTCTGCAAGATGGATTTGCACAACTTTATCAATGCTGCTACTAACTCATTTAACATCGACCTCTAGCTTACAGTTACTAAACTTTAGGTAACAAATTTATCTTTTGTCTTAGGCATAACTAATTTTTATGGCATTTGCTAGTCTTACTGTAAGAATTTCACTTAATGTCCATGTGACAATTGACATGAAAAATAAAGCACACTTTTATTTTATTATATTAATTTGATTCACCTTCACGCTTCAATACCATTTAACACACACAATATATATCCAGTATGCATTAATAGGAAGATTTTATTAGCACCCTAGCTCACTTATAGTGTAGGAAATGGTCCAGATTATTTCTGATAAGGGCTGTAAAGAGATTCGACTCGATTTGATTCATGATACTTAGTTCACAATTTGATATTACAATGATTTTTGGTGCAAAACAATGCTCATTTTCTTGTATAAGCTTTTTTTTTTTTAGCAAAATTTATCGTAGCTCTACTATATCTTAAATAGATTAACTTTGTTTTTATTTCTAAAGAAAGGAAATTCAAAATAATATGTACTTTTTTGTAGACAAATGTAAACAAATAATTTGTAGTTGCTTGTAATTTAAAGAATTAGGAGTCTTACTGAGAACGGGATATATGTCTGTTAGCATGTTACGCCCTTTGACTGCGCCCTCTGAGGTTCAAAACAACTAAATAGATGGCTTAATAAACAAGAATGCACAATCTAACTCCACATTGTCCCACTTTTACACTGTGGTGCAGCGTTACACCCCTATTTCTTACCAGGCTTGTTGCTGTTAATTTTTAGAATGCATATGTGAAAGTGTATTGACGTGAGTTCTATGAACAAATGTGCCTGTGTGGTAAATGCATGTGACATGCTGCTTGTACAATATGGCCTTTAG
Source organism: Parotocinclus maculicauda (assembly GCA_034780255.1). NCBI lineage: Eukaryota > Metazoa > Chordata > Actinopteri > Siluriformes > Loricariidae > Parotocinclus > Parotocinclus maculicauda. The sequence continues at coordinate 1,083 of JAUZSU010029187.1, read as the reverse complement.
AGTTCTAAAACCACTGAGTTTGCCTGATTCACTAGTGATGTCTTATTGATCTTAACACCATGTAGTACAAGGGAAAAGTCAGCATAACGATGTCCTGTTAATTTTTTCACATTTTTGTTTTGCACTTAATGTGTATTTAATAGAATTACATGGCCAGGGTATATGCACTTTCTACTAAGCTGTATTCATAATTTATACAGTGTTATGCTGCATACCAAACTACATAACCATGCATTTTAAAATTAAAAAAAGCTTAATTGAAAAATACAAATTCAGAAATTACAATCAAATGTCTGTTGTAGATTTTGTGAATTGCAAATACATAATGGTAAGCAACACTCATTACATGCAAAATGACATTTTTTTCAAAACAATGGTCAGCAGTAGGATATGGAACAGCATTGTGTATTAAAGCACATGCTAGAGCTATACACTAGTATTAATGTATGGATTATTATCACCTTGATATTGCCAGTTACAAGATTCAGATTCTGTATTAGCAATATTAATGTACTGAATTTTAACAGCAGTAACACCACATTTGAGAATATCATAAAGCAGTACTCTGTTGCACCTGCTGTTCAATAATAATTAGTTAAGTGATTTAATATTGGGTCGATTTAACGACAGGGGAGGTTATTTATTTAAAGACTGATTACTTATTTAATTACCTCTTGTCATTTCACACCATATGAGTTACCAAGGAGACTTAGCATCATTTGCCTTAGAACCCTGGATACACTGGAAAACTGCAATAATACTTGATTTAATTCCAAACAACCAGGGTCACTATCCTGTGTACTAGTGGATATGGATATGAAGGCTAAGCTACCCTGGAAATATGCTTATGTACTGTATTTCTAACAGCATGGCTAATAAGAGGCTTGTTCACAGCATTTTTTATTTAAACTTTGCTCCCCAACGAGAGCATTGAGAGTTATATTGCATGCAGTTCACAGGCTCAGTTGGCTTTAGTGATGGTTAGTTTTGACCTCATGCTACAACTTTAGCATGCATGGATCACCCCCAGAGGCAAAAACTTGTGTTCAGTGGTTCTCATACACACACATATACATATACATA
>JAUZSU010029176.1:0-10478 GCA_034780255.1 Parotocinclus maculicauda | reverse complement strand
CTGTCAGTCGGGATCCACAGGGTCAATATACACAACCAGGCTGCTGTAGCCAAACCTTTGTCTAAAAGCAGGTGCTTTAGTTTCATTGTCCAACCCCTGTATGTCAAATGCATGTATATTGCATTCCCTGTTAAAAGCTATGTTTAAGCTGGATTTGGTAGAAAAAAAAATGGTAGATTTTAAATTTGACATTTTATAGAACATTTAGCAGAATTTTGTACTTGTAATTAACTTCTGGAATATTAAATCACTGTGGTCTTTGTAGGTAGCCAATTATGTTGTATACAGTACTTCCTGCACTTTCATATTGTAATCATGAACAGCAATTACTAGTTTACAATATGACAGAGTAACAAGTAGGGGGGCACCTTTTTGGACAAAATTACAAAAACGTTCTTTTAGTCTTAATCTTGTGTCACTTTAGGGTTATTTTCATACTCAAACAATGCTGCTGTGCTAATAGATGTGTGTTTGGCCATTACAGAAACTGTTTAGAAGATACAGCCTCATAGTGTTCCAATGAATGACCGCAAAGAAGACATGGAAATTGCAACGCACTACCGGCAGCTCCTACGCGAGCTTAATGAGCAGAGGCAGCACGGCATCCTGTGCGATGCTTGCGTGGTTGTGGAGGGTAAAATCTTCAAGGCACACAAAAATGTGTTGCTTGGCAGTAGCCGGTACTTCAAGACATTATTTTGCCAGGTGAAGAAGGGCTCAGAGCAGCAGGCCACCATCACACATCTGGACATTGTGACAGCACAGGGTTTTAAGACCATCCTGGACTTCATGTACTCAGCACATCTGGCCCTTACCAGCAAGAATGTCATTGAGGTAATGTCAGCTGCTAGCTACTTGCAGATGACAGATATTGTGCAAGCCTGTCATGGCTTTATCAGGGCGGCTCTAGACATCAGCATTCGTTCTGAGATGGCTGACATGGAGCTGGCCAACATAGAGATTAGTGCACTGGCCGGCACAGTCACAGGTACTACAGGAACAGCCTCTGAGGCTCTGGTTTCCATGATCTCTGCCCGCAGCTCCTCACCATGGCTGGCACGCCGTACTAGTCCTGCAAACTCCTCTGGGGACTCTGCCATTGCCAGCTGCCATGAAAATGGCAGCACTTATAGCAAGGAGGAGCATGAGCCAAAGAGTCATGAGGACACCTGGCCGGCTGAGTATCGCTCACTTCAGGTCAAAGAGGAGCAAGCTTCACCATCCAATGTTCAAGACGGGGCCAGCCAAGGAACACAGGCGACATCCATGGAACAAGGCAATATAGGTGATGGGGGCTGGCAAGCACAAGGCTCAGGGCGCAGGAAAAACCGAAAGAACAAGGATACAGTCAGGCACATCATGCAACAGAATGAGAGCAGTAGTCGGGGAGGTTCACCTCTGCCTTCCATGATTTCCACAAACAGCTGGAACTACAACAACCAGGTTGACATTCCAGGTAGGCCAATGAGGTTATTTGTAGAAACCAACAATTAGAATGTTTTCAAATTTAATTTGTGTTATGAAATGTAGCTGCAAATTTTAAGCCTATTTTATAGAAATTGATCTACTAATGTATAAACTTGAAAGTTTGTGACCCCTTTTCATATTTCTGCATTAAACATTCAGGCTTTAAACATGAGCAGATTTTTACACAAATCTTAAAAGTAGATAAGACAACCCAGTCAAACAAATGACACAAAAATGTTTATACAGTGGCATTTTTGTCGTTAATTTATTACAGGCACCTTTATCGTTGAATACCAAAAACAATGAACATTGAATTTCCCATAATGAACAATGTAAATGTAATAAACACACTGTATAAGGCATTATATGCATTAACGGATCTGTATTGTACATTTTCTCCCTGATTTATGAAGAGGATATGTTCTGACAAATCCATCATAAGTTAAATCTACCATAAACATATTAAAGACCAAGCCTGCCAAAACTACCAAAATAAATATATAAATCAATTAATTAAAGTATAAGTACGTGACCCAATAAAAGTAATATGTTGATTAAAACTCTTATTATAAATGACAAAACAAATAAATAATATTATATATATATATAAAATAACTTGAGTGGAGCTGAAGCAGAGGAACATCTTAGTTTGTGGCCTGGAACTGGTAGCAGAACACAAGCTTGGAGAGAAAAAAGAAAATGTAGTTAGTTATTAGTTAAGAGAACAGAGTCTATTAACAATCACTCGTCATGTGAAGCATGAAACTCTGGCAGCATTAACTATAAGAGCATAGCTAGAAAGATGAGAACCAGAAGGTGACATAGACAAGAGGAATCATGTGATACACAAGCAACCCAAATCCCCAGCAATCAACAAACCTGAGTGATCACAAGAAGACAGCAACCCAAAATCCCAAGCCTCTTTGACTATGAAATTTGGCTATTGTCGTATGTGATTGTTTACGTATTTAGGAAAATAAGCCAATATTACATATTGCGACTGGTATGTGTTATGAGACGGTTAGGACCCAAGGATGCGTGAAGGAAGCGCAACTGGAGTTTAAGGTAAGCCTTGTAACAGTTTGTATGCAAAAGTATATGAACCTTTGCTTTCCAAATCTACTGTGACCCCTTTGTACATCAATGATGGTGACTAACTATTGATTAGGAATTTTATCCCATTCCTTTGCACAAGAAAAGCTTCAACTCTCAATTTTGGTGGGGTTACTCACAGGAACTGCTAGCTCTATTATGATATCTATTGGATCAGTAAGTTCAGAACATGGCTATGGCAAACACTTTGGTAGAATGACTTGTGTGCTTAGAGCTGATGTCTTTCTGGATGACCCAGAAGTCTCTCTGGAGATTTGGTTCACAAGCAGATGTCCTGACATTTAAATTTTGCTGTAATAATTCAGAATTTATTGCTTCATCAGTGATGGCAAACCATCCTGACAAAACAGGCCCTAAAGGTTACTACCACCGTGTTTCACAGATGCAATAGGGTTCTAATGCTGAAATACCTTGTTTTCCTTTTACCAAACATAATGCATACTATTCTGTTTTTGTATTATCCGCACACAAAATGTTTTTCATTAGCTTTCTAGTAGTGTTAGCAAACTGCAGGTAAGCAGCAATGTTCTTTTTGGAATAAAGTAGAAGTATTTTTGCAGCTGTGCCATACACACCATTGTTGTTTAGCCTTTTCCTGACATTAGCCACAGTAAAGGAGGCCTTTATTTCCTTAGATGTTACCCTTGATTCCTGTATGACCATTTGGACTATTACATACCTTGTTATAACACTAGAGTGATCTTTGCTGGTTGACCAATGATGGAGACGCTAACAATAATTTATAACTTCAGGACTTGATTGAATTTCACTTAATAAAAAGGGTTCACAAATGTTTAAAAACCACTGCATGTAATCAAACAGATCCTCAGATTTCCCATTTAAATATAATATGCTAGTCTTAGGGTTTCTTTTACATTTTAACCTGGCCTAGTCTTAATTATGCTGTTAAATTGGTAGGAGCTCTTGTTTGGCAAAGTTGAGACAATGCAGAGTCAAAGTGATCCATTTCAGTAGTTACGACTGGAAGATTTCAGTTTCTTATAGATTAGGATGGGAGTTAGGGGTTGAAAACTAATTTTCTTCTTAATATCAGACAGACACTGGGGACATGAGCCTCATCAACCTAAAAACAAAAATGTGTCTTTTGGTTGAAGAATGCACTATTACTGAAAGAGAAGGCTACCTGTCTGAACAGCATTTATTCACTAATGCTGATGGGTATCATAGATCATTAAAAGTGAGGCAACTATAATCTCAGGTGTATTTTAGCTGTCTGTGAAATGAGAACACATACTCTTTAGGAAAACAGGATAATTGAATTGACCTTCGTGGCATAGTGAGGATTAAGGATTTTGTGTGTGTGTGTGTGTGTGTGTGTGTGTGTGTGTGTGCGTGCCTGCGATGGAGTCATTTATCTGCTTAAATGTCTGTCTTATGATGTACTGAATGGTAGTTAACAGAAATCCACATATATTTAATGGAAACTTATTTCATGAATGTTGAAAGGAAAATGAATGTAATTTCTCATTGTTTATATACCCATCAACTTTAGATCAGTTTTATTTTTTGTAATTTCCTATGCCAGTGGTAGTGAAATGACTTCCAACTCACTAAGGTAAAGGTGGCTACAACTTGTAACTACAGTCTTGTGGTGGGCATAAGGATCATTTGAATGCCATAAAATCTATGAGAAATTAAGACAGCAGCTACTGGAAAAAATGTGTCTGCTTTAGGCAGTGAACAAAGTTATTCTTTTAGTGGCACTATATATCTAATATCAATCAACTTTACGTGGCTATATACAATAAGAGCAAATTTGCCTGTAACAACCTTTAGTTGTATAGTTCCACCATTAAGACAATCAAAATGATCCAGTGGTGTAAAATAATCAAAAAAGAATTGATTATACTGTACCTAGATACCCAAACACCCCCACTGAGTCAACTGCCCCATACCCCATTTATGTTTGCATTTGCCATATTTAGCAGAAAGCATTCATATAAATAGTTCGTTGTAATTACTATAAGAATCAAATTTATCAAATTAAAATTGAGGGTTCTCTCAACAATGTACTTTTTAGTGTCAGTAGTAATGACCAATGTGTATCACTGTACCTGTTAACATTAAGTATACTCAAATCCTGATGATTTTTAGTGGGTATAATACATGTCACAGACTACACCACTGGAATGACCCACCATTTTGCACATTTATGACTATTTAAATGAAGTCTATGTGTAAAATCATCACTTCAGAAATCCGCAATAAAGGCAACAGTGCTCAGAACTGATAAACATGCTGTAATGTATGCAAGTTAGACTGGTAGCAAAATACACTCACCAACCACTTACTACTATTACATACATCTGTTTAACTGCTTGTTAAGGCAAACAAATAATCAGCCAATCACATGTCAAAAATAGCTCTAAGGAGAGGTCAGAAGACGGAGATGCACAACAATGAGGTTTTATTGATAACGACAAACAGCAGTAGTGAGCCAAGGACGTAGGGAGGCCAATGGCAGGAGGAGCACTGTGTAGAGAATGCTGCTGTACGTGAGGAGAGGCTGGTAACCAGGGTAGAGCTGGGGCCCTGGATAGGAGACAAGGAGCAGAGCACACCGAGCAAAAGAACAAAACAATATAACAAGGTTTCAGACAGGAAGAGAAACACTGGAGAGGAAAACGCTACACTGACGGCTAAAGGAGGAGAGGAGAGGGATAAACTAATGCTGGGAGGACACAGGAACAAAATAAACACTACAACAGCAAAGGTACAGCGGGAAACGTCGAGAGGGAACGACAGAGAAACAGGAGATGCTAAATAGAGCAGGGTGAGACAGAGGGTAGGTGAACTGAACGAGGCGGCGACCGGACGGGACCGAGACTGCCCAGAGAGAGAGAGAGAGAGAGAATGAGGGACTGGGAGAGAGAGAGAGCGAGTGAGACAGAACCCGGAAGTAACGAGCCGCACCTGGTAAGAGAGGAAAGCTCGCGCTGATTAGAAGGCGGGGCTGGAAGAGCGCGAGGGAGAGTGAGAAACGGGATTTCTCACACAAGCATAATGTATCCTAATTAAAGTTTTTGCATAGCATGCAGGATTCCTGTTTTTATACCTTGCTTAGAGAGCCTGTATTTTACTGCCAGAGCAAGGCTTGGGACAAATATTGGAAAAACTAATAAATAAAAATAGATTTTTAAAAAGGAACAAAAACAGGCGGATGAAAAAATTAACTTGCACCCCTTCAAGTGTGACTCTCACTGAAATTTAGCATTCAGTTTAATTTTGACCTAGATTTGTACATTTAAAACTATTATTTACTTATTTTATTTTGCTAGAATGCTGTCTACTTTTAACCTGTCTTGGTGGACTGGAATCTTGGCGAAGGGGCAAAAAAAAACATTTGTATGTGTCAGCACAAATTCATCCGCCAGTATTGCAGCTTGTGAAAGAGATAACACTTTCTGCTTCTTTAAATACACAACAATACACTCCGGTAGGCCACTTTTAAACTCCTCCATAAGAATAAGTTCTTTTAATTGTGCAAAGCTGTCTATCTTGCTAGCAACACACCACTTATCCAAAAGAACTGTCTTCTCTCGAGCGAACTCCACAAATGTCTGATCCCCAAATTTAACATGTTTTCTAAATTTTTGCCGGTATGCTTCAGGCACTAATTCATAGGCACGTAACACAGAAGCTTTAACCGTAGCATAATCTAGACTATTATCAATTGATATATGATATATATGCACATTTTAGAGACCCATAGGCTCGTAACAGAATTATGGTTAGTTTAAGACTTTTATCAAGCTGAATGTTTATGGCTGACATAGTAAATGGTTAAAATTTATTTTAGTACATTTGGATTAGGATTTTAAAATGAATTTGAACAATTAATGGGCTTTATAAAAAACAAATGCACTTTAATAAAATATTCTGAACTAATCACCATGTACTGCAGTCCCCATAAGCATCATATGACCCTGATGCTAATAAGGCTGACATTTCACAGAGCACACAAATGATAATAATCAAAATCTAATGATTATTTACTTGAGTATGAATGATTTTATTAAAATGTATTTGCAGCACATTATTATATTATTTCAGTCAAATACATATAAAGAAGTGTGCTGTGAGTTACAGATAAGATACAAGGTATTATTTTAAGGTATTGTTCTAATACCTGGTAGGTTCTAATATTATGAAACCATACCAAAATACAGGGTAAAGATACAACTAAAACATTTAGTCCCTGATCCCATTATGGTTGTTTTCACACTTAGCTGGACATCTTACAAGCGATTTTTGAAAATATATTTACTTAAACGGCAATATATCTACAAAGCAGATACAGCTGTAAATTTCCAGCACTGAGCAAAAGGCAAAGTTCTTTACTTGGGAGAAGTGCTACAAATACGAAAGTAATAAATAAAAATACAAATAAAAATATATAATAAAAATGTGTCTTAAAGTACTTACATTGTACTGTTGGATAACTGTATATATAAATCATAAAATAAATGTCAGGCCTTACAAATGACACTGGTCATGTGTCAGAATTATACATACTGTAGAAGCTGTTAGAACATCAGCTTTCATGCATTCCATACAAGAATTTAGTACAGTAGAGCATCAGATTTAAACCTCCAAAACAGATTAATTCAGGTAAACCTGCAAATGACAAATATTATACTGCTATATACTGATATAATACTCATTAAAGACAATTTAGTATATAACCTGTTACTAAATCAGCATATACTTGTGTGCATGTGTGTGTGTATGTGTGCACTTGCACATTGATTAAGTGTGCTTAAGAGTCAGAGGCCAGTGTAGACCAGGGGGTTCAGTGGGGAGAGGTAATGAGGTGTAAAAGGTAATAACAGAGAGATATTTTTGGCTATAATTGTAACACTATGAAAAGCAGAAAAGTCCATTTTATCTATGCTGTATTATGGTACCAAAATAACTGTTTAAGCTGTTTACAATTCTGGTGCCATGGTATCAGTGTGTACACAGTTTTTTTTTTAGACTGCCATCAAAATATCTGTTATGTCACATAGCAAAAATCCAAAACACATACACAAAGTTAATATATTTACGAAAAACAAGTGTGACATCTCATTCTGATATTTCCTATATTCCTATATTTATATAATTTCTCATTTTGTAAACTGTCATTAATATAGCTCTAAACTCCTTGGAAAACAGAATGAAAGAAGCACTAGTTAGTGCTACTTTCCATTTGTCTAAACTGTAATTAATATTGTCTATTAGTATTTCTTAAAACACACACCCATTCATGCCCACACACACACACACATACACACACACACACACACACACACACACACTGCTACACTATTTAAACCAGGCTTGACATGCTCAGTACTTTCTTTTTACAGTTCAGAAGCTTTCATCAGCTCAAGTGGATGAAGTGTGTTACATTATTTATGCTGTTTCCCGTTCAGTATGGAACTGACCCCATACTGCTTGGCTGTAGTTGCATAAATTGTGTGTGTGTGTACATTTGTTTGTGTGTAAATGATAACAGAGTTACAGTCATGCCAGCACTTTGCACTAATTGGGAAGAACATTAATGGCCACATAAACCATCTTTTCTGGACGGTGGGACATTATTATTACACACATACACACAAAAAAGTTGTACTTAGCATATATAAACTCTTACTAGTCGGATTTATTAATTCCTATAAGGAAAAATATAAGTGAAAAAACAAAGTGAAAAAAACTAGCCCTGTATACACACATATTTTGCAGTAATAGAAACACACTCAGGAGGACACAGTGTTTGCGCTGGTTAACACTGTCACCTATCAGCTCTGAGATCTCTGGGTCACCCCGACCATGGACTCCAGCTGTGTGGAGTTGTCCTCCCTGTATCCATGTGGATTTACTCCAGGTACTCTGATTCCCTCCCACATTCCAAAGACATGTGTGTTAGGTTAACTGGTGTTTAAAGTGCCTTTAACATGTGAGTGCATATGCCATATGATGGATTGGTACTGTTTATAAGGTTGTTCTTGCCTTGTGCCCTTACTAGGATTAAACTAATAGACAATGAATAAATGAAACACACACAGCTCCTTTTTATCTTATTTGAATGTCTTAATGTTTGTGTATTAGTCTATTTGATGCATTGATGAATTAGTCTATTTGATGAATTTTTATGATGAGTCTTAGTGTGTGGCACAGTGGACATAGATTGAGTTCCAAATGACAGCTGCACCCACAAAATTTAAGTAAGTAACATTGGATTTTATTTAACAGTTAGTAAAAAGGTAAATAAATAGACATTGCATTACATAAATTATTGCAGTATATTTATTATTAAAAAGAACTAAAATCTAAAAAAAAGTTGAGACAGTATGGACAGTGCAAGCAAAAAAAAACAAAAAAAAAAAACAAATGAGCCCACAATGTTTTGATTGTACAATATCATTTAATTTGGTAATAAACATCCATTTCTGCATTTTGGGCCTGTAACACATTTTTTTAAAAAATGGACCGTAAAGCATTAACCATGTTGCAATGTGCCATTCCTTTTACTGAGCCTATCTATATATATATATATATATATATATGGCTGGAACTCAACACTGCCAAAGGAGACATGGAAAATGGATCAAAGTCAATTAGGGAGTACTAAACAGAATCAAGGAAAAAGAGAGAAAGAGTGGGCCAAGTGAGGTAGTGGCAGCCAGGAGACAGTCGTCTGGATCAGCTGGCTCAAAATCGGGGCGCAGGTCTTGGAGTCTGGGAGAGACCTGTATGGGATATGGACTTGGACCCAGGAAGTAATCCAGAAATGAGCAGGCAAAAAGGGCAGGACCAGCGGGTCATGTCTATGGAGAAAGAACAGAGACAATCACGCCAAGTTCAAGCAGAGGGCTGGAGAGAGTGCACATCAGAGTAGATAGAAAATCTGTAAGAGCAGACCTGGGAAGAGAATTCAAAAACAGATAACCTAATACAAAAGTTATTAAAAACAAACACACACTGTAACCAAACAATGGGCAATAAATAACTCAGCACCTCATCTTACTGTGACTGGTTAAAGGCTCATAGTTCTGTGCCGGCCTCGTCTCATCAGCATTCTTTATAGCAGCACAGTCGATGGTAAAGGCACTGCAGGTGTGATGATCAAGACCCGAGATGAGGCGAAGCTGGCACATGTTTGGATTCAGATTGCACAGACACAGAGTGGAAAAGCTGTGACTTATTCCAGAGATGAAGGAAAGCAGGAAAGAAAATTAGGGAGAAAAAAAAATTACAAATGGGGCTAAAAAAACAATGGGCGGGCTAGAAGTAAATCCCAACACAATGTAATTTTCTGCATTAATGGTGCCATCACTGAAGTGTAAATTGTCTTTGCTAAGTGTACTGACCCAAATCCATGCCAAATTTGGTCCAGAGCACACAGCATCCATTTCTACAAAAAATAAATAAATAAATAAAAAATGTAATATGTAAATAAATAAAAATATCTTAAACAAATTTTTCTGACCGCAAAACATGTTTATATTGTGTGATTGTCCATCCTAGATGCCTCTATGCAGTTGACGTCACTTTAAGACAGAGGCATTATATAAAGCTATTTGCACAGTAATGTTAAATGACAAGATTGTTTCTATCATTAAATCAATTTTATTCTAGACATATATCACTGTAATGTTAAGCTGCTAAAATGCTAGTCAGATGAAATTGAGAAATACCAAATGCATCTCAAAGAAAAAGCCAGATATATATATATATATATATATATATAATACATAAAATATATATATAATACATCCGGAAAGTATTCACATTTCCACATTTTTACACATTACAGTTTCACTTTTTCCACATTTTGTTACGTTACAGCCTTATTCCAAATTGTATTAAATTAATCTCTTTCCTCAAAATTC
>JAUZSU010029165.1:0-10479 GCA_034780255.1 Parotocinclus maculicauda | reverse complement strand
GGTTCCTCCCACAGTCCAAAGACATGAGTATTAGGTCAATTGGTGCCTTTAAAGTGACCCTTATTGTATGACTGTGTCTGTGCCCTATGATGGATTGGCATCCCGTCTAGGGTTGTTCCTGCCCTTGCGCCCGGGTGGGCACCAGCTGGCTGACAACCCCATGTGAATTGAGCAAAAGATTATGAATGTAATAAATATTTAAATATTTATGTGTGTGTGTGTGTGTGGTACACGGCGCATTTGCAGCTCTCAGGACCCCAATGACTTTGGCCCTCGGTAATCCCACTGCCCTCATTACTGATTTAAACTGAATGAGCTCATGGACTTCTTACACAGCATACAGTCTAGTAATGGCTTTCCATCATGCAGTTATGTTGTGGTTATTGTTGCTATGTGTTCTAGTTAAGTGTTCCACTTAATGTCACCATACACTGACTTTTCAACCCAGACTGTCTAAAACGCTCCAAACGATAAAAACATGCACATGAACGTTCATAAAATTCAGAACTCGGCCCACACAGTTAAATCCAGCTGGCTACGTTTTTGGGGACAAATGAGCTCTATGGTGTTGTTTGCGCCCTCTTGTGGCAGGACACAGGGACGTTTTTGTTTTCAATTAAGTGTATAGGTGTTATAAGTCATAACGAGCATAAAGGTGGTGGTCCTGGAGAAATAGGAGATCAGTTTTCTAAGAAACGATCGAAGTGTCCAAAGTTCTGTTTTTTTCTCCTCAGTTTAGGTCATTGTTGGGAACCAGCTTGTGTTGAGGAGCCAGAATTACCTAATTACTAATCAGTAATTATTCATTGTTAACGCAAATATATATAGATGTGAATGTGGAATTTGCCTTGGTTAATTCTTAGTTACACAATAATTTCAGTTGTGTAATTTCTGAAATATATAAAGATCTACACCCGGTATACAATGGCATGCAGAACTGAGGTGGTAAAGTGGTTAAGGTACTGGACTATCTGTCTGTCTAATGTGACAATGGTTAATATAGTAAAACAGACACTATAACATATGTTATATTTGTTTGTTTTTTTAATAATTTGGTAGAATTTTACTTAGTGACATCACATGAGATTTAGAACCCATGTGTTGTCAGTTTTATTAATGAGGTAGCGAGTGTGTATACACATTCATTGTATACATATATAGAGGGAGAGATGTTGGATTGCTACAAAACTTGGCAACTTTTGGCTAGCATAACTTTTAATGAGAAAGCGACTAGACATACTTTTAAGTCGCACTCAAAAGAAATTTTGCCAAATTGACAGAGTGGTTGTTTTGACGATCTGCCTGTAGGCCATTCTGACCCAGCTGTTAGGATGCTTTATATGATGTATTATATATATATATATATACACTCATTTTATATAGTTAATATAATCTATATATACATGACATTAGTCAGTTAATGTCCCATCTGGATAGCATTGCAGCTCGGCGTCTTCAGCAAGTTTGACAAGGCAGTAACCGTTTGAGTACACACTCACAGTAGTCCTTCATGGCGTTCACATATCAAACTGTTATTACAAGGGCAGCATGACATAGACAAAACTGCCAGTGAGCACGAGAATGTAAACACACATCACCAAATCACAAAAAAAGCCTTCACAACTCAGCAGTTCTTCAATACAACTTCTATAACATAAGCATAGATATATCTGCTGTATCTTATATAAACACAGATGTCTAGGTATACAGATGGCTTGCTAATTTCCTACTCTTACCGGCAAGCTTTCGGAGCTGTTCTCGTTTCCCATGATGCAGCTTGAGCAGGTTCAAACCCGACTGCTGTCACACCCCACCAGCACCAGCATGCTGAGGGACCAACAGGAAAGGTGACTATAGAAAAGAAATCAGAAGCCTGTGCCAGAATCTGTTCTCATGTAAGCACCTAAAGGTGTTTTGTGCTTCTTACAAACAGAAATGAGAATGGGCATATGTGTATGTGTGTTAGTGAGTCATGTGAGATTAGAGAGCCATGATGCAAGGCTATTCTTCAAGGACAAAGTCCACAACCACCATCTCATGGAGGTGCTTTCAGTCTAAGAATAGAAGAAGAATTTTCACTCAACAGATTTGTTTTGTGTTCAGCAAGAACGAAAGCATATTTACCCTGCAGCATTCTTCTAGCCTGTTTAAAAACGTACTTGATTATAGTAATGATTTCTTAAAACAGCCCTGACATGCCCTAAAGACATGAAATGTGTACTTGCCCAACATGTGGCTTTGCCTTAAATGTTTTCCCAGGTCATGCTTAAAGATAATATCTGTGGCAGACAATTTTTGCTTATACATTTATTTGGTCTCATATACTTTCAGATATTTTTGCTCGCATGGAATGTTTTAAACTATGCAATTTATTGTTGCACAGAAGTCATGTGATTTTTAATCATAAAGTTTGGATTACATTTTGCAGCAGAAGTGTTTATCTCCTCAATTATCTCTTTTACAAGGACATTTTTAAAACCCCCACAATGTATCTCTGATAAGCAGTACTATTTGGTTCCAGTCCATGCATAGCTGCATGTTTTGTTGAAACTCTAAATGAAAAAGATGCCAACTTGCCAGCAACAAGCATATGAAATGTGCCCAGCAATACAACGGATTTTCTGCCTTTTATGACTCTGCGCATCGTCATTTTTGAGGAATACACTTGGCCACTTTATGTACACCTAGTGTACATTATGTACAGCTAGTTCTGGGCAAAACTGAACATTCCTCAGAGATTTTGGTCCATCATGCAGTTGCATGTTTGTCAGCTGCACATTTGTGATACGATGCTCCTGTTGCACCACATCCCAAACGTGTGATGTTGGATTGAGATCTGGTGGCATTCAAGTGCTCATTGCCATCATGTTGAGGGTTAATTTTTAGAATGAATTTACTTTATACATAATGTAATATGGAAACAGTAAAGATTTTGGCAGGGTATGATGTATGTATAATTGCACGTCTTGAGTACAAACATTTATTTACTTTCATTCCTTTATTTAGATACCTTGTCTCTTCATACGATATTTGATATTGTTGCCCTTGCACAGAAATACTAAGAAAAGTAATGTTTATCATTACAAAGGTAGCTTTCGTGTCAAATACAGAGAGAAAAGTCAGCACTTCATTCTACAATAATGCATAATCAAAACAATTTGTTACATGGTAAAACGAGCAGCACGGTGGCTTGGTGGATAGCACCGTCACCTCACTGGAAGAAGGTTCTGCATTCCCAGGTCTGGACCAGGTACTCTGGTTTCCTCCCAGTCCAAAGACATGTGTGTTAGGTTAACTGATTACTCTAAATATGGCCATTGATAACAACGTACAAAAAAACACCAAGAATGTTACACATCCGGATTGAATGTTTATATAATTTTTATTTACTCTCCCAATATTCAGATTCCTGATCACATTTCCAAATACTCAATTACAGCCAAAATTTATAAAAAAAAGTTGAGACAGTATGGAAAATGCAGATAACATTTTTTTCCTTATGTTTATATATTAATATAATATATTTATTTTGACTTTTATTTCATTGCAGTCAGTATGGACCTAATATATTTTTCTTTTTTTGTCTGATCATCTTCATTTTATCCAGGCCTGCAACACATTCCAAAAAAGTGGGGGTGGAAAACCATATACCACTCACTTTGTAATATTTATACTCTTTCTCATAACACAAAAAAAGTCGTTCAAGTGTTACTTTGTGAAATCAACAGTGCGGGGATGTCATTGTTGCATTTATAATTTCAAAATTCGTGACACATTCTCTCATAGTTAGAGGTCTGGTCAACAGTTAGGCCAGACCAGTATCTATCCTTGTATCACTTGTACCAGTATCAGTATCTGGCTTAATAAAAATGATCCTGAAAAAGATGTCATCTTACAGTGCCCTAAAATCTAAAATGTCTCAAATCTTAAAGACATTTAAATGGCTTTTGGATTTGTTGCTGATGACAGCCACACCGTCCATTTCTAACAAAAAAAAAAAAAGACCCCGAATACTGATTCAGTTTGCCACAGTATACATTTCCACTGTGTGATTGTCCATCCTAGATGCTTTCAAACCCATAGAAGTTATGATTGTAATAAAGTTTATTTTTGCACAGTAAGGTTTGAAGTGAAATTTGTGAATCAAACACAAACACATCATTTGTATTCTAGTGCTTGACAAAGGTTTGCCAAAGCAATCCCCTGCCCATGTGGTTGTATTAGCCATTGTTGATCGAAGATCCCACGTCTTCAGAAATTCCTCCAGATACCTTGAATCATGATTTTATGCACTGTATGGGTACTCTTTCTTTGAGGAACATTGTTTTAAATGTTTCAATAATTTTGTACCAAATAATGATTCAAATTACCAGCTGACATCACCTGTTTGAAATCACATCATTATTTAGTTTTTCCCCCTCACTACTAGACCTAATTTGCCCTAATCTCCCATCTTTTTTGGAATGTATTGCAGGTTTGAAATGCTGAAATGGATGCTTATTAACAAATTAAATGAAGATGACCAAACAAAACATTGGTTCATACTGTCTGCAATTAAATAGAAAGTTAAATAATTTTCTGTTGTGGAGGAGCAGGTGCCCCCACCTACTGAGAACAACCACAGACCTGGTTTTCTTGTTTGTTTGTTTTAAAAAGACTGATATATAAAGCTCCTTCTTAAAACAATACAGATACATTTAGCTGGCATTAAACATAAAATAGGAACACATTCAAGATGATTGAAGGCCCCAAGGAACCATGTAGTGTGTTTTGGATGAAATGTGTTAATGTACACAAGACAGGGGTTTATTTTAAAACCAAGCCTATTGGCAACTTTTATACAGTGACTTTCACATCAGATTAGTACTTACAAAAATGTAATTAGCTTCACTACATTACTTAAAACCATTATGGTTATTTTTGTCCACATGTTCAATTCACTCTTGTTGTTAGATTGTTTGTGTGCTTGTCATGTGAAAAGCTTTTGCCAGCAAGCACAGTTCTAAACATGAAACGTTATAAATAGACTCGTCTCATGCCAGCTTGACACCGGTTACTGCTGCACTTGTCTTTCCTACTGGAAGACAGTTGTGTACTTTTTTCTTCCTAAATAAGCTCTGTAATTGCTGCTGTGTCATTTCCTCATGCATGACGACAGTGGTCTGTTTACATCACATGTTTAGTTGAATTATTTTTTTTCTCCCATTTTCTCAATTCCCATAAGAGACTACATGACATTAACACAAGCTATGACGATGAGTAAATTAAATGATCTGGCCCGTATGGTAGGTGTTTTTATGTATGTTTTTGTATTCCATAGTTGTGTTATTGTTGTTATTGGTCTCTTGTAGAATGGTATGAGATAAAGCTCATGAGCTAAAGCAAATGTCATGGCATGCTGACCCAATGTCTCTACGTTGTGTCATATTAACAAACAATCTGCCTAGCCATAAATGGTCCACAAAATAATCACAAACATGATCAACAAGCCAACATTACGTTACTCAAATATATGCAAAATCCTTACTTAGCCATTAAGCATATTAGATTCTTTACCCGGTAACTTCTTCTATACAATACTGTGTCATATATTGCTTATTTCAGAATAGCAGCATATTTCCTGCACGTATAAGTAAATCACAAGTGGATTTGCTGAAAATGCTCACCCACCTTAGAGAATAATTAGAAGGTCTTCCTCACAGATCATATTTTCAGATCCAGCTGGGGCACAGCTAATGACTGCATACATGGGAAAGCCAGCAGAGGAATGCTATATCTGTACACAGCACTGAGTAGGTGAAGGCTGGGGTTTGTTAAAAGGGATCAGTGTAAAGGGACTGAGAGCGCAAAGCAGGGGTTGAAAATGAAATCAGAGAGATGTAATATTCTGCCTCACTGGGTGGTGATAACTGAGTCAGTTGGATAGGACAGCCTCTAGGTAACATTGTAAACAAACATCATACCAATGTTCAGTGGTCAGGGTATTGGCCAGTATTGGCCATCTAACATGTCACTCCTTGAGTTTTAGCAGAGATCTCAATGAGATATAATGCTCAGCTCTGCCAACATCTCGATTTCTATGTCTATCTACTGCAAAAAAAAAACTGAGCTCTCAAAACGAACTTAAATGTTTATCACAGGAATGTGTCTAAAGTGCATGGAATGTGGGGAAATTATGTATGTAATGTAAATGATATATTTGCCATTTTTAAAATTATTTTTTTATAATGAATTTATTATACTATTTACACATAGGAACGGGTAGCAAAATCTCTGCATCCAACCTATACTGGAAGGCACCTCGCTCTACATCCAGCCTGCTGACATTTGCTGATCAGTCCCGCATACAAACTCTTCTTTCAGAGAGTCTTCCCATGGGACTGTCAGCTCCATCAGCACAGCTTGCTTGGTCGACTCAGAGACGAGGACAATGTCTGGTCAAAGGGTGGTGACAGGAACATGGATGGGGAACTTCAGCTGCTGCGAGATACACCAACAGCTGAGGTCTCTAGCAGAGGTCAGGATTTCTGCCCATGACCTTTTGACTGGGGCTACCTGCTTTGAAGCCATGCACTTGCAAACACACTCACACACTATAAGCACTTTAGAGACACCAATTAATTGAATGCATGTATTAAGACTGTGTAAGGAAACTTGAGTACTCAGAATAAAACCATGTAGACACAGGGAGGATATGTAGACTCCACACAGAAAGGACCCAGACCACTCTCTACCTGGGGATTGAACCCAGGACCTTCTTGTTGTGAGGCAACAGGGTTACCCACCAAACCACAATGCCGCCCAAGGCAGAAAACAGTATTTTCATTTTCATTTAATGTTTAAAATTTGCAAAAACATTTTAAAAATAGGAGTTATAGTATTGTACTGTACAGTGCTTTACTAAATCTTATTAACTGTGCTTTAATTAATATTATTATTTAAAATAAATTACTGTGTAACTAAGATAATGTCAGGTCAATGTCCATTCTGACGCTTCTTTATATTATCTAGAAATTTTTTAATCAGACTGATATCCAACCATCACATTTCTCACTGCAGATACTGGCATGCTATAAACAGATACATACAAACAGAAATACAAAATCCTGACCTAAAAAACACAAGTCAGTGACACTTTCGAAATGTTTAATGCATGTTTCTAAATGTTAGATGCATTAAGCCATTAAAAACCATGATCCCCATTTGGAGATCAGGTGCTTTAACTCGCCTACTGATGGGATGAGATGGGATGGGATGTAGCCAGACAGAAATAAAGTAAAAAATGTTCAGAAATAAATTTGGCAGTTAATAGGTTAATACAACACAACAACCTTAGCAGGCTATATTGCCCCTTTGTGTATAATCAAAAGTGAATAGGATCTTTCCACAAACAACCAGGCAGAACAAATTATATCATAAATCATGAAGATACACTATAGCTTCAAAATTATGTGGACACTCCTGCTAATTGATGTCATATTTCAGCCACACTCACTGTTGACAGGTTCATAATATGTAATATACAGACATTGAATCTCTAAGCTAAAAGCTAAAGCTAAGCTGAAGCTAAGCAGTGGCAGTGTAATGGATTGTACTGAACACCTCAGTGAGTTGTGTTTTCAGTAGGTTTTTAGCTCAAAAACAAATTCATGAATAAATGAATTGTTCCTATGATTTTAAGACTGTATATTTTACAGATGCTGGTGAGAGGATTTTACAGTTAAAAACACACTCTAATAAGTTTAATTGGCATTTGATAAAAAATACTTGTTAGCAATGGCAGGAAAGGGAAAATAGAGAAAAGCTAAATAGAGCTATTAATTGGTTTGCCAGAAACTCCAACAGTGAATCTGTTGTTCTTCAACATGCAATTTTATTATATTCTTCGTAATATTACATTTTCCCTAAAGTATTACTTTGCATATTAATAAATTACATTTTTTGTATTATTAACACAATAATATTTTTAACAAGTTATCTGTTTATTACTATAAGCATATTCATTAGATAACATAGTTGAATTGTTAAATATGTCAAGCTTTTTGAGTCTTGGTCCTTCCAAGGTTTCTCCCTTATAATGTTTAGACCTAGATAACGGAGTTGATCCATTGTAAAAAGTACTATAGAAATTCATCTGATGTTGACTTTGACAAACTGAGCAGCAAAGAGGAGCTGCTGTCTCTGACTTTACATCTATAAGGTGGAGCAATAAGGTACATGTGTATAATTGAGTGCACAATGCCTAAAAACACTAACGGCACTGTTGGTGTCAGATCTATTCATAACAGAACACCACACACTCACAAACCAACCACCACACCAGTGTCACTGCAGTTCTGAAAATGATCCACCACAAAAAAATAGCACCTGATCTGTGGGGGAACATATAATTAGAGAACATATTAAAGGGGACTAACAAAGCATGTATAGAAACATATGGACAGTCTGTAATTGTAGAACTACGAAGTGCATCTCTATGGTAAGTGAAACTAATAAATTGGACAATATGTGTATTACAAGGAGGAATACCTAATAAAGTGACTGAAGAGTGTAACGTGTTTACATTTAGGTTCAAGTGAAAGTCTCAATAGCTCAAGTCCAAGAAAAATTTTAGGTCACAGCAAAAGTTCAAGTTATAGCATATTTGCAAAGGAAATATTTAAGTCACTGTCAAATGCCAATCCTAGTAGTTATGTCAAATGGTTGTGTATGTAGTGTGAGTATGCATAGACTGTTTGTATTTCTGGCTAGGAGATCTAAGCACTGCATGTATGCTGTATACTCAAGTACTTGTTGCTTTGTAAGATCTATTAATACTAATCTCAGCTCACAGATCAATCTCTTTAATCCACACAGTCTCCAAATTTGAACGTCCCCCAAGGCAAAGCAGTGTAGTCACGCTGCTTTTCATCCATTAACCGCTCTATTTCTTTGTCTCTCGCCATTTTACGTTGTACATGCTGCTCTGCCCCTCCCCCTTAATCTTCTCTGCTAATGCACTATCTCTATCCAGCCAAAGCTGCAAAAGGCCAGTGGCAACCCTAATTACACAATGCTTTTCATTTATCCTTCCCTCTTTTCTTGACGTCAGCCTAGTCGGCCACTGATGCACCTGCTCCCCCATCACGACCACCGACCACCACCCACCAATATTCCGTTAACTCATGGTACATATCGGAGTGTGTTACCTGGCTACGTGCGATGCAGCTCCCCATCCTGTATTCCATGTCCTCCTGCGGGGAGGTGAAAGCAGCACTACAAGGCTTGCACAAATAACTACAGAACTGCATTTCCACTACGAAGACATAGCATAACAGAACTAGCTAGGATTCATCTCAGCAAACGAGTGCAAGTGTGTGGGAGCACCATACTGGCTTGTGCATGCAAGTGAGTGAGTGTGTGACTAAAAGCATCGTCTACAGCAATGCCAAGGGTACAAGTGTTATGTACATGCTCTGTTACATAATATTTGGCTAAAACCAATAAGTGAAAGCAGAGCGTTGCTTTCACTCCCTCTATTCCTTAGAACTAACAGAGGCTTCCAGCACTGTGGATGGGTAAGACATCCCTCCGTTACCCACAGGAATACTAGCAGGCATGAGCAGAAAGAGGAGGGGGATAAGTGAGGTGAAAACAGAGCAGAAGAGAATAACTGAGATTTTAAAGGGACCACAGCCTGCTGAATGCTGCTGGTACAATTTTATCAAAAGCAAAGGTTCATGCACAGTATTAGGTGAAAATAGTCCAGCAATACAAAAGATTACAGGTAACATATGACCGAATCTAGAGTGTTATATCACAGTTAGTTCCGACCCCACAGTTTGATAGGCTAAAAGACCTTAATATTGCACAATAATGGCATGCCGACCAAAGCTCTTAAAGTACTACTCAATATTGCTGACCAAAGCTCTTAAAGTACTACTCAGCCACACACACACTGGTCATAATAAAGCAGCAACATTATAATTATATAAGCAAACGAATGCTGAAATGAATTATAAGTTTGTATTTGAAAATGTTTCCATTTAAATTTGGAAGATGAAGCAGCTAATGACCAACCTGATAAGGATTTGGACATATCTAAAGCCAAAGTTTGTTTACTGTACAGTACAAGCAAATCGAACATCTTGGACTCAGTGTATTCACAGCTCGGCTTTTGCTGGTTCGATTACCTTTTGATTATCCTTATCATTTTCAAGACATTGTTTGCAGGTGTTAAATTAAGTACTGATCAAAGCTGATTGCATGTTAATTCTTGGTCCTGTTAGGTTCAGCTTTTAACAAATCTGCTGATGTTTGGAACATTTACATTTCTGACTGATAATATTAACATTACTAGCTTCACCATCCAAATACAGTCGATTCCGGTTAGTAGGATCACCGGTTAATGGGACGAGCCGCGTATTCGGACTAAATCCTAAAGTACCGAAACAAATCCTATTATATACGTGTAATGTTATTCGCTTATTTGGACCAAAA
>JAUZSU010029154.1:0-10479 GCA_034780255.1 Parotocinclus maculicauda | reverse complement strand
CTATCGATGTTGGGTTAAGGGCCTTGCTTAAGGACCCAACTGTGGTTGCTTGGCAGAGGTGGGATTTGAACCCAGGACCATCAGGACCAGAGTCCAGTACCTTAACCGCTAGGCTACCACAGTCCCATTTTCCGTGTTCATATTCTCTAATAAACACTTGCTTTCTTAAACGTTAAACTAAAGGGCTCATAACAAACTGTCTTTCCTTCCTTTCCTGGGATGGCTTGTCCAGTCCCTTGTTGTACCTTTTTAGCTCCTTCTTCAAAGTAGTGTCTTTTCCCAGCACATAAAAATCCTGAGTGACATAGATTTGTGTGGTGAATGGGCCAGACGTGAAACTCTGGTAGCCTAATGCTTAAGGTACTCGACTGTAGAACAGAAGGTCCAGGGTTCAAATCCCGCCTGAAGGCCCTGGATTGGTGCCCTGTCCACGGTTGTTCCTGTCCGCTCTACCGTGACCTTGTGCAGGATCGAGAGGATAAGAAAGTGAATAAATGAGTGAATTGAAAAAATGTGACTCTCTGTGTTTGTAGCATTAGCTACATCAAATCCTTAGATGATTTAGCTAGAATGTATTCTTAAGCTATTGTTTCATTATATTAGCATCATTTACTAAATATAAAGCAATTCTGTAAGTTGTTCTAGATAAGGGCATCTGCTAAACGATGTTAATGTAAATCATCGTCCACAATCATCCTTGTTCACAGTGAGCATAAATGCAGGAACAATTATGTTTTTGCTATTTCCAGGTTTTAGTGTATAGAAAATCTTAGTATGCATTCCATGTCACTTTTTCACTTTTTGACATAAAACATGCCATGAAAATCTGAGCCAGACTGGTCTATATTAGACCACAAGCAGCCTGTACTGTTTATCAGTACACAGCAACAGGGAGTTTTGCAATTCTGTTAATAATTTCTGACAACATTAGGTACAGCACACTCCTTAAATCCACAATGCATTGTAGGATTTAAGTGTCCAAACAATGTAGCCTAGGGGATGGAGAGCTCCCATGATGCACTTTGTAGGTATTAGGGAGTAGGATGACATTACAAAATGGAGGAAAGTCATTTAATGGGCCATTTTAAGTTACACCAGGCCAGGGCTAATAATGTATATCCATGGAAGTCTCTGGTCAGTTGGTGCACAGTGGATATAAAAGGCATTAGATGATCTTGCCAGAACATTTTATGTTGTTCAGTCTTCCTAATAGCATTGCAAACCAAGACATAAAGCAGGAGAGATGGACTGATATACAAAAGGACACTCCCTGTGGCAGAAAGGACAGTATTTGCCATGGTGTGTCTCAAACCCAGGCAGTTTTGGATCTAATTTGCTCACCTGGAGTGTATAAGGAGTTGGGGGGTATTTACTGCGGCTGTGGGGTGCTCAGGGAGTGTCTGAGAGCTGAAGTGGGTGAGGGTGGTGTGGCTAAGAAGGGGGTGAGTGTTACCAGGAGAAGGAATCGCACCTTCACGACACCCCGTAGTAATTACACACTCGAGTGGTTGGACTGTGGAGGAAATTGAAGGCCTGAGCAGGAGCCCAGCTGCCTCATGCTCCCTCCCCATCAACGTGCCCATGATTGAGCCTGCTTACACACACGCGCACACACACACACACACACACACACATCCCCTCCACTTCCCTCAATCCTCAGAGGAAATGCCGCTTTGTGTCCTGGTAATGAGATTCTCACACACCAACCTTATTTACCATCCCAGACAGGGGAACAGAGAGCAGACGCGAACCGGGCAGGAGAAGAGAGAACAGGGAGTCGAACTGCCCAACTTTACCTCTCAATTACAGAACCACTAATCAAACCAAGTCCAGAAGGATGTCTCTGTGGTCCTGTGTCTAAAATAGAGGAAAAGGGGAGAAAATATTGTATTTCAACAAATAAGACAATAAATTGATTTAATTTAAGACCCCAGTCAGGGTTTTTCACAACTTTACTACTTTAATTAGTTTTCCTGATTATTGTGTTAACTTTAAAACAAATTAATCAGTTAACAAGTCCCACATACTGCTATCAGGTCTAGAAGCATGGCTTTTTAGCATATGAGTGTAAACTGAAATCTCTAGACCTATGGCTGTGGATCAGTGGTCAATCCCCTATGCTACTAATCAGACCATTTCCACCCAATGATGGGAGCTTGAGCTAGACTTTGAACTTTGAACTGCTCGGCTCAGTTAAAAGTTGCTCTAAATAAGGATGTCCATTTTCCAACCATTATATAGTCAGGGTAAAAACATCCAATCAGCACTGCAGTGACACTGATGTGATGGTGATGATGTGTTAGTATGTGGTATTCTGGTATGAGTGGATCAGATGCAGCAGTGCTGCTGGAGATTACTGGGTTCACTCACTGTGCCCATTAAGTACATCTGTCATATTGCTCCACCTTGTAGATTCTGTTATTGTTTGTGTTACTTACAAAGTTTGTGTTACTCATGCTCTAATCCTTCATCAGTGCTCCCAGGATACTGCCTAAAGGATGTTTTTAGCTAGACCTCATCAGACCAGCAGTGACTATAAGGTGTTTAGAAACTATGCTATGTCTTATCCACTCGTACCAGCACAATACACAGTAACACATCAACACGACCAGGTCAATGTCACTGCAGAGCTGAGAATGATTCACAACCCAAATAGTACCTGATCTGTGCTGGTACTGTGTGGATCATGATCATTAGAGAACAGAGAAGAGGGGACAAACAGTGTATGTAGAAAAACAGACAGACTGCATTTGTAAAAATACAAAGTACTTTTATATGGTAAGTGGAACTGATAAAATGGATACAAGGAGGTGCACCTAATACAGTGATTGGTTTTCTGATCGTCATCCATGGTACAATTGTGTAGTCTGTGTGTTTATTAAACAAACCAAAATGTTTTTCACGGACAAAACTAAAGTGGCACTACTGTGCTTAAAACATCTGTTCCTGAACACACATCTCTTTTGAATAAGCCATGTGGGAACTTTCAATGGACATAATGATCACTGTAGGTAATGAATGTTACATCTACATCTAGGTGTGGGATTGCATCAGAAACGAAGAATAAGGAAATGACTGCAAAAAGTCAATGCCAAAAAATGTTTTAAATCTAACAATTGGAGGCTCCACAGTTCTTCTGAAACAAAATAAAAAAAATACATAAATATTACAGTTTAGTAGTATTTAGCATGGACTCAATGCCTCTATGCTATAATGAAAGAAGTGAACTCAGCTGGCATGGACTCCATAAGCAAAATCTGATGACTCATGTTATCCCAGCATGATTTCACAACATTCCAAAGAGCGTCTTGTGATGTTCATGAACACTTGGCTTTCTGGTCTTCAAGTGCCCCTGTAAATGCTTGATGAGGTTTAAGTCAGGTGACTGTGGAGGAGAGTTTATGAAAGTCAGAATTAATCAAATGAAGTATTTTATCTATGCCAGTCTGTCAGAATTTCCTTCTGGACATATTTGTTTGTTTCTCATTTGTTGTTTTAGCAACGGTATAATGACGCTAGAAGATCTAGAATATGTTGTCAATGACTGGTTCCAAAAATGCGCCATAATATTTTACTTTGTGAGCTTTAGCATATCTTGTCTTTTCACCTTGTGGTGTGGTTTCTTGGCTACTACCCTTCCAAAAAGACCATTCCTGATCAAACCTCTTTTTGCTGTAAAAGGATTCATCCAGATGAATCTGCCAGATGATATTTTTGTATAAACATAAGGGAAGATCACCATAAATACTTACCACTGTAGCCTATAGAATCTGTTTTTTTTCCAGGTTTTTAATATTGCATAACATTGTTCTGTATTTTCTGGTTGTAATCTAATAAGAGACCATGGGATAAGCATATATTGCCATTATACCATTGCTAAAATAATGGTATATCTAATCTAATAGTGGCCTAAGACATGTGCACAGTAATCCGGTTTGTCACTTTGCTAAGTCACAGCTTTAATTAATATAACGATACAAACTTTAATTGTTTTTTGTTTTGTTTTACACATGTGGCACATAATAGTTTGTTGGCATTACTCATAATTTATTTGTTTATATCCAGCTACTGTGTTATCCTGGTGGGTGTTGAACAGGGCTAGAGCTTATCCTAGAAACACTGGGTGTTACTTTGGAATAAACCCTGGGGACAGGGCCTCAGTTAATTGCCTGGCATCACAATCTCAGTTAGTTCATTCACATGAACTCATACCTAAAAGAAATTTTGAGCAACCCATATGCACAGTGGTCTGTTTTTGGGATATGGGAAGAAGGATCCACTGGAGTAGTGGCACCAACATGACCTGCTGCACCACCATGTCACCCTGAATAAAGACCTTAATGCTTTTTGTAAGCTGGATCCATTTAGAAAAAAATGCACTGTGCCAACAGAACCAAACACAGATGTTCGTCTTCTTCCGAAGGTGATAGTGGTGGTAGTTTTCATTCTGCACACTTTTTTCTCTAACAGTAGGTGGGTCTTCCAGCTCAGTGATCCAGCAGGTGACCAGCAGGATCTTTCTGGCCACCTTGTGTGTGGAGAGGTGTGGTGAAGCACACCGTCACGGCCACCCTATTCTCCTGGCACAGTCAGAGCACACACTTGCACGATGGCCTGGGAACGCACACAATTAAACACTTCAGCATGTGGTAACTGCCCCAGGCCAGCCGGGACAAGGCTAACGCTGCCACCACGCTGCCCCTGGATGCCTCCTCATGTGTGCGCACGGATGTGTGTGCACATTTAAGCAGGGTTGATGATTAAGTTAGCCTGAACGCTATACAAAACAAAGCTTGGGTATGACCCCAATTTACACTACACCACTCCGACAACGGCAGCAGGATCAGAGAGACGCTGTAAGAGACGTGGAGAGTCAGTAAGAAGCCCTCAGCATGGTCCACAGTTCTGTCGTTCACATCAGACGTTTATAGTGGTATATTTAGTTATAACTGTGGATAAATAAGTACAGAGTTTGGCTGTGGATGTCTGGCTATATGCTTGGTAAACAGTGCTGTTTTGTTTGTGACAGACAGAGGCTGAATTGCTCCAATAATGTGCAAAAAAGCCAATTAAATTAACTGTGAAAGGCTATTTATTTTGACCTGAGGATACATTTATTCTCAGTTCTTGGAAATTCTAGGGAAAGCAAAACGGCTCATAGTTGGCAAGAGAACAAAGAAAGAGGCAACTCTTGGGGTTATGCTTGCATCATACTGCCATCATGTGGGGAAACACAGGTACAAGCATTGCCCCAAACATGCTGGCAAAGTCCAAGCGCAGATTTAGAAACCACTGCAATGTATCCAAGGACTCCATTTGTATGTTTACAAATATCGTAATCAGTGGCCATTTCAGTGACACACACGTGGTTATATCTATACACAGGGCTATATCAAGACTAGTTATATATCCACACCCAAGTCAATGGCAATTTCGGGCAATCAATTAACCTAACACGCATGTCTTTGAACTCTGGGAGAAAACCGGAGTACCTGGAGTAAACCCATGAAGACATGGGGACGTCATGTGGACTTCACACAGAAAGAACCCAGGCCGCCCCATTCTGTAATTGAACCATTTACATTGTTTTGCTAAATTATTCGTGTCCTTAGCGGCCCATTGAAAAGCCTATACAAATATATTTATATAATATTTGTTCAGAGTCAGAGGTTGGCAAAAATCCCTCAACCAAAATGAGCGTGTAAAATGCATCCCCAAATAAGAAAAAACTTGGGACATAATGCAAAAAGACAACAAAAAAGCTGGTACAAGAGTAATTTACAGCTAGTAATGAGATCAGAAAACTGAATCATGATGCGATTGCAAACAGGTGATTTCAACAAGTGATTATGATTTCGCCATTGGATTTGTCGCTAAAGATGATACTGCTCCAGCCCATAGCAGTGCAGGTTTCTCGTTCACAACATGACTGCAAACAAAGGTGATGGTGGTCGACTGTCAATGGCAGAATACTTAATGGGCACTGTGATAACAACTGTACTTAATCTGAGCGCCTGGAAATGGTTGGGGCAGAGACAGGGGTGTCTATTGAAGGTGCAACCTGTATCTGGATAGAGGACAGTGATACTATGGCAGTTGCTCATGCTTGTTGGTGGATCAAGCAATCCTCGCTGCTGTTGGTCTGTCTGGGTTGTCCAGAGCTTGTTTGATGTGTGTGCATGCCCTTGTGGAAACATTGCAGCCAATAACTCCTAACAGCTAGGTCTGAATGAACAAGATGGCGGACAGTTTTTTTAAATACCCATCCTGTCGTCCTACTTTTGTCAGTCCAATCTCAACTAGGCAAAATGTCTTCGAATGCATCATAGAAACATGTCTAGCAGTCAACAGTCTCTTACTAAGTGGTACACTACCCATAAGCCCATATAACCTTTTATAGGGTAAAATGATTAAATGGGAACATACAGTATGTGGCATGAAGTTGCTTGAAAAGCAGGACCTTAAAACTCACACCCCCTGGTCCAGATGCCAAATCCTCTGTATTTCTTCATTTGATTTCGGGTGCTGGGCCCTTACAGTCATTCCTGGCCTCTGGCTTCACCCTGGACTGTTGCTGGTTACACGGACAAATTATCAAGACCTGGGGTCCTGTAATCAGCAGAAGGCTCAGATGTGTTCCCCAGGTCTAATTCAGGAAAGACTGGTACAGTAGGGACCAGGCATTGGTATCCCTGCTGATGGGTCAGAGGGTGTAAGTTATAGGGCCCACTCAGGAATGGGGGTGGCATCTGTGGCTTCTTCCACTGTCACACAGAAATAAAAAGATACATAGTCAAGGCATGTTTAGTCAACTTTAAAGGTCATACATGCAATTTGAATAATCATTGTTATAGAGGTGCCATGTCCAATTACAAAGCGCATATGGTGGCTTTTCTCAAAACTATTTGTGCATTTTCGCCATGCCCTGAGCAGATCTAATTTTAAATTTAAAAATTACAGTAGCATCTGGTAAAACAACATCTACAGATACATTCAGGACCACTGCTACTCTCCCTAGGAATGCCAGTGTGCAAAGATTACACCAAGCTGTCTCTGAAATATTCCCCTAGTCACTAATTGGACTGTTCTATAAAGAACACTACTTAGGGCATTAGTAAGATAGCAGTACTTAATTGAGAAAAATGCATCACAAAGACCAGTGGCTGCATAAACAATAAGTTAACGTTATTTAAGTATTTTGATTGAGCACAAACATAGTGACGGATAAGCTTTGAAATCTTCTTTATATCCTTCGCCATCTTTAGTAAGATCAGAACTGGAATTGCTGTGGACGCACAAGTTACAGTCAAGAAATCCATCAAAGAATTTAAATCTCTTCTAAAAACTTTGCTATTTTCCTTTTCTATTTAATGTTTGATGTGTCTGCTTATCTTGAACTGTCTCTCTCATGTTGTGTAAATTGTGTTTATTTTTGTTATATTTGATGTAAAGCGTCCTTGGGTTTGAGAAACGTGAAATATAAATTAAACTTATTATTATGAAACTCTATTAAAGATACTTCACACTCCAGTCCAAGCGGTGGCCACCAAAGTATGCACCATGGAATCAGAATGCCATTTGCGGTTAAAATTAGATTAACAATCAGTCACCACAGATTGTGGGATACCTTTTTACACTAGACATGGGGTCATAATGTAGTGCACTAACCATGGATTTCAATTGTCTAAATGTTGATTGTTAAATATTGTTAACCCTGTCCTTCTTGTGTGTTTTTGTAACTACTTTATCAATCGTGTCCTCACTTGTGCGTTAGCACGTTTGGTCTAGAGACTGTTTGAACCCTGTTTGTTAGTTAAAAAACTTTTTTGTGCAATTAACTAATGTAAATGGCTTTGTAAGTGTATGTGGTTGCCCTGTTGTAAGTAGTAATCCTTTGTTTACCCTCCCACTACCTGTATATCACCTACAGCTATATAAACTGGTTCACATTCACTCATAGTTTCTGTTCAACATGGCTGATCTTCCATGTTGTTAGTGATACTGTCTATAACAATGAAAAAAGTATTGGGTCCATTATAACAACCTCTAACATGCTTCCTCTACATAGGGTTGTAAGAGTACATTACTGTATTTTATATAATTATTGAATTTCCATACATAAAATGTGGTTGCACTAGGGATGCTGTGTAGATTGTGGTGTTACACTTTTCAGACGTATCCATTATATAAATACCCTTTATATCTACAGTAAAATAAAAAGACAATGTGACTGAGGTAATGTACAGTCTTATGTTCATTCTGGTCAAAATCCTGTTTCACAAAAATGTACTGTTGTCATTAAATGGTGCATACCTGTGCTATGAATAGGGTATGAATTCAAACACTACTTTAGTCTTAGTTTCCTGCTGCGTTTCCTGGTAAGCCTGCAGACTAAGAAGATCGGCCGGGACATTTCTATCCCCAGCAACAGCCACAGAACCTCCTGGTGGATCCCCAGATATTCCCAAGCCAGATGTGAGATCTCATTCCTCCTGCAGATCCTGGGTGAAGAGGAATCATGACTTCCTATTTGAGTCAAGGTGGATAATACTGACCTGTTTACAAGGATCATGTTTACTGAAGTTAATCCCTTATACTGCATGGCATGGTTTCAGAATATTTGCTGGCACATGACACAGAGCTACTTGAACACCATGAGCCATGGAAGCATATAGGGTGGGAAAATGTCTGATTTGTAGAGTCGTGTTATCCATTTACCTGCTGGTTAGAGGACTGGTAGGACAGGCTCCTGTTGGGAGGCTCTCTAGACAGTCCCACAGACTGCTGTAGCTCCAGCTCTCTAACTCTTTTTCTCACACACATACATACATATAAACCCTAATGGGTCCTCATTAGCATCCAAACTAACTCAGTTAAGTGACAGCAAGCAATAACACAATAATAAATGATTATATTTTGCATGTGCATTGTCTGTATATAGCTAATTAAGTAAGCCTCATAAATCAGAATCACAATTGGCCTTCAATTATTAAATTGTACAGAAGCTCAAGACACAATTTTAAACACATACAGATGCATCATTTATCTTAGCTTTAGAATGTGTGCATATAACAAAATAAGGACATAACATTTATCCAGTTTTTAGTGCAGGTGCAAAATGCACAATAGGAAGAGGAAGGCTTATTGTGCAGCAACAAATATACTGGTTACCAATATGTGTTCAAAAAAATTAAATATACCCTAATTTTTGCAACCAATGTAAATTGTTTACTGTGATTGCCTATTACTGTGGAGGTCTTTTCTGCAGTCTGGATGATCGCTTTCATTTGACTTTACTGTATTTCCTCTAGTAGCACCTACCTGAAGGACCTAATTGGAGCAGGTAGATGGTGGCCTAAGTGTTTGAAGTCTTAAATAATTAGTACCAAGACAATTATATAAACCCAAGCTAATATGGACTTCACAAAAATAAGCAAAATCTGATTAACTATGTTATCCCAGCATGATTTCACAATATTACAAAAAGCATCTTGTGATGTTACTGAATGTTTGGCATTCTCCGTCTTGCTCGGTGGGGTTTAGGTCAGGTGAAAGTGGAGAAAAGATTGTTACTCGATCTTCTTTGGTTTTCGAGCAGTTGATGTTTAGCTTTGGCATCATTATCATGCTGCAGTTGAATTATACTTCACAAAGGTTAAATATTACAATACAATACAAATACATGGTCTGTTAGATTAGACCATATATAATTACAGTGATGACTCGTTTTTCAACCACCACGGAACTCGTCAAATTTGGTTCGGTTGTTTGCTCGGTGCTTCTATGAATCAAGTCGTGTGACTCATTACAGCCAACAAATCATGATTAGGTACAAATTGATTTAGATTTTGCTTTACATGCAGATATTTGCTTTTTCAATCATATTTGTATTTATTGTTTTTATCTACAGTAGTTATATACTGTAAGTAATTCCCCATGGGATCTAAAAAGCCAACCAAAAGGTATACAGAGAGGGCAGAGGTGTAGTATGATAGTCTGCACAATTGCTGGGCTTACGGGTTGCTGCTATTTTTTGAGGTTGACAACAGAGTAGTTGTTTTGCAATCAGAATCAGAAATGAAAAAATGCAGGAAATTTATATGCAATCTTAAAAAACTGAAGAAGGAAAACAAGGCAAAAAAAACTATTTCAGAAGGAGAACAGGGATATGGTTAATATATCATAAAGCTCACAAATACTGGAATTAAGATCAGTGTAAAAGAGTATTATGGAGTGGAAAATACAAGTTTGGAAAAACAACAACAAAACAAAAAAAACCTTAGTGCCTGAAAAAATCTAGTAAAAAGCCTGCTTGAAAGAGGTTTGCAGCAAACTAGGATATAGGAAATAAGAGACTGGATGAAGGATGATGGGTGAATGCATATATATAGATATATATATACACACATATACATATATATATATATATATATATATATATATATATATATATATATAGACACACACACACACACATCT
>JAUZSU010029143.1:0-10479 GCA_034780255.1 Parotocinclus maculicauda | reverse complement strand
CCACAGCCGGACGGCATGGCCAGGAGACCCGCCAGGTTCTTCAGAGCTCGTCCCATCAGATCTCCTGTAAAAAATATGTTCAGAATCTCTTAAAAACTGTGAAATGTCCATATTTAATCCTCATGTGATGTAAAAAACAAAGACTCACCCAGCACAGAGACAGAAGATGTAGCAGAACCGATCACGTACACATCAGGGAGGGTTAGTGAAACGGTCCTCTCAGTCGGAGCACCTAATCAAAAAAATATATATATATCTGACAAACCCATATTACTTAAGCATTACGACTCTTGAAAAATTGTGATATTCTGATCAGAAAGATCTGAAACCTAAGATGGCGATGAGCCCAAACCCTCACAGTAATGTGCCTTTTATTATATCACATCTAATATCAAATCTAAATGGATTATATTTATTATGCCTAACAACAAAATTATGGGCTGCAGCTAAATTAACCAGGGTGGAGTTTGAGTTTAAGAGATTAATAAGCTGTATAGTTCACAAGGGAGGAGCTTTATTTAAATGTGATTAAAAACACAAACATAAGAATCTGATCATCAAGGGCAGAGCATCGCTAAACCAAACACATCCAAAGTAAAATTTATAAAAGATTTAACCTGATGTACAGAGGAGCTCATTGTAGGTTCTGGTCTGTTTTGTTCCTTCAGCCTGAATGTAACGATAGAATAGTTGTTTTTATTAGAATCAAAATGACAAACAAACAGCAATCACGTTCACAGATTCACACCAACAGTTAGTACAGAACCTTAATCAAATCCAAACTACAGGACCACTCACCAGCACCAGCAGTTTGTCTATGACGGTGTCCACACGTCCCTTCTGTGGTACAATAACAGGTTTATTTCCAGGTGATGTTTGTAGTGCCGACGCTGTCACATTGATGGTCACATCTCCTACAACACAAACAAAACATGTATTTCTCTCATTGTGGGGACCGTTCCGTTTACATATGATGTCACTATATTAGGCTACAACTTAACCTCAGGATCCAAAAGGAAATACACTGCTCACAAAAATGTATTTTTTATATGGATGGATATTTCATTATGGGATATTTCATTTTGAAGTAAATCAAATCAAAAAGCAATTTGTTACTATAATGTATAAATGACAATTCTTTAAATCCTTGTTGGGACAGAGAGACGGACACACAGTTAAATAAAATAATGTAAAACACGGTGTAACAAATACTGTCATGACAATGAATACATTTTTTTTTTTTTTTAATAATAATAATTTTTTTTTTTAATTCTGCAGCATTAACATTTTCTCTTACACCTACCACCTAAAAATGTAACAAAACTTTACACAAACCCAGAACTAATGGTTTGATGGTCCAGATGAAGGTGAAGCTCTCGTCAGCACACAACATGCGACTGTACTTACAACTGTCATACGTCTGGACCTTAAACTGCTGTGACTTAGCCAGCGTCACCTTTACCTATGACACACACACAGACACACACACACACGCACACACATTAATTCTCAGTGATAAACATTTTCTTCACTCTGAAGTGAAATGGTTTTATATTTATTGAGAAGTTCTTCAACCAATCTCATTCTTTTGTGCGCATTTTGGCTCATCATCATTTCTTCTGCCGCAGTGAATTACAACAGAAAACCCCTGTCCCAAATTCTACCTTTCTACATTTATTTACTACATTATTTATTGGTTTATTGGAGTGAATTTGCCTAGTTCTGATCAGATATCCAGAATAAAATTTACTTTTACCTGCTGATTTTTCATACTGACCCAAATGCAGCTCATTTTAGCGCAATGTCTTTTTTAAATTTGAGTTTAATTTGGGAAAGTTAAGGTACTTACCATTATGCAGCCCTGGAGGTAGTTAAAGACGGTGGCTTTGAGTTTGAACGTTTCTCCTCTGATGACGGTGCTGGGCATGGACAGACTCACAAAGAAAGGCTGGAAAGCAGTGAGTTTGGTTTTAGGGGCCACTCCAAACCCGATGGGGGACGTACAGAACGCATCTGCGTCCCATGTAGTGATGGAGTCCGGGACTGTCCTGACAACGTTCTTCATTCCAGACTGGCTAAACAGGACAGAACAAGCAACCTGAAAACTGTGAAGATGTTATGAAAATGTTTGAAAAATCTTAAGCTTATGCGATGTACCGACCCGACTGCGACCAGATCCCAAATCCAGGTCTCCGGGAAAAATTTGCGCACTGTGGTGATGGGGGGTGCACTTTGATCAGCTGCTGTTTGTTGAACCATTACTTCAGGTGGTGTTGCCTCCTCACCTATAATAGCTGAGGAAGTGTTAATAGTGATCAAATAAACGGAAATGACAGCTGTCGACGAGTGGGATACATTAAGCAGCAGGTAGAGAGTAAGCTGTTGTGTTCTTAATGTGATGGAAGCAGGAAAAATGGACACCAGAGCATCTCCATAATGGTAGGTCTTTTTGGAAGGGCAGCAGCCAAGAAACCATATATTCAGAAGAAGATGAGCTCATAAAAATTGACAAGAAAATCAGTGGAAAAGAGGATCATGGAGTCGTCTTCTGTGATGTGTTATATATTTGAATTATAGCATTGCTAAAACAACTAATTTAATAGTGGCCTAAGACTTTTGCACATTACAAAATGTGTAGGTACATGTATAGTTGTTTTTAAATGAGGAACTCACGCATGCCATTTGTTGCTTCAGATGTATAAGAAGATAATAAAAAAGAGAAAAGTCAAATAATCAATGCACAAAAATATATAATTATTAATAAATATTAATAAAGTGAGGACAGTAGAAGGTAAAGATTATGTAAAAGATTTAATGGTAAAAAGTAACTCACTTGATATGGCACCCATGGGTCCACCAGCTAAAAATAAAAAATGTCCTTTAGTATTAGTATAATATTTAAGTTAGTATTATATTATAATATTAAATAACTTACTGGACATGAAGGGAGTGGGTTGGTAGCATACAACAGGTTTCTTCACAATAGCATTCGTGACGATCTTAACTCCAATATTCTTTCAAAATATATATTGTATATATATATATATAATGTTATTCTGGTATTAATCTATACTGCAAAATGTAGTGTAGTAAACGATGAATAAATAACACTGTAATTAATTTTAAAGTAAAAAACTAAACAAACTATCTCTAGTTTTATATGTTAAGAGGTAAAATTGCAAAACTAAAATAAAAACAGACCTAAAACTAAACTAGTTTCTAGGATTATTGTATCATAAAAGTAATTGAAATTAAATAAATATAATTTAGCAAAATAAAATAAAACTGTAAAATTAACTAATCTAGAACTCTTATAGAAAGTCAAACTTAAAAATGGCAATCTTGATTAAAAATATTAAAATAACACCAAACAAACTAAATCTAATAAAATAATAAACACACTATACAAATAAAAACCAAAAATATTATTTATATATATATATATATATATATTAAATAAAAACCTAAACTAAACATGTACATAAATTATAATAAGTGGTTATTTCTTTGAATCCCACAGTCTCAAATTATTGGTTTGAAGTAGGAATGACTTCTTACTTTAAATATGTTGTACACATCATTATGTCCACTGTAAGGAATATAGAAGGGTCTTGGCATGCCCATTCCAGGATTTGGTGGACTATCTGAACAGTACGTATACTCATCGTCAATGTTGTATGGATATCCTGATAAGGTCTGCACAGGAAGCAAGCTGAACACCTAAAATAATCAAATAAGACAAATTATACCTTAAAACTAATTCATTCATTCATTTTCCATACTCATTAAGCAGCTACTCGTTCTGCAGCAAACACTGTTTGAACTTTTGTAAAAACCTAGTGATGTTTCACTCATGCCGACCAATTGGGCTCTAATTTAATCGATTAATTTTAGAGGATCACACACTTTTACCACTTACAGATGGATAACATAGAATAATTCCCCCCTAAAAATAATTTATTCTTTTGTTAACTAAGTTCTCTTTATCTTATCTACTTTTGGGACCTGTGTGAAAATCAGATTTTTTAAAATCACATTTATGCATAAATCTTGAAACTTCTAAGGACTTCTAACTTTTAAGCACTGTAGGCTTCCAATATCCAAATACCTTCAATTTAAACCATTTTCCATGATAAGGCACATTTAGAACGACTCCAGAGCATATTTTCTGCACATTGTAATGAAACAAGAAGAAGCTGATTAAGTTCTGAGATTAAACTCGATAACGGATCATCTGGAGAGGTTCCTAAACTTCTCCACATCTATGTTGATCTACGCTGAAAACGTACAGACTGTTCATCGAGGTTCTTCTCGGGTTTGAGCAGCAGGAGGCTCTCATCGATGGCCCTGAGTGAACACAGCGAACCTGGTGCAGCTCTCAGCTCCACGGTGGTACTCACTCCAGGAAGCTCAGTTTTAGACTTAAAGCTCAAAGACACCTGAATAAGAAGAATAACACTGTTAGTATGATTTCTTCTTGTATTAAAAACCTTCACCAGATGCAACACTCTCACGTTAAAAATTCCGGTCTGAATTTAAACTCATGCCCTCAGGACCTGCAGCAGCTGGCTCTTGCTGCAGTTATGATTTACTGTTTCTCTAATTTATGTAGTTTGTTCCATAGCTTTAAAGGAAGTTCAGCAAATTGTTAGCTACATTAAAATATACATTACATTGTAGATATGAATTCACTTTTAGATCCTGCAGATTGACATGAAACGTTGAACTTAACATGCTTTCTAACCTTGTTAGGTAAACAGAGCTGAACAGGGAAGTCCATGCTGTCGGCTACGACCTCTCCGGTGGGCAGCAGTGTGTAGACCACAACCTGAGCTACTGGAGTCAATTCTTTTACCTTCTGCAGCTGAAACGACATTTTACCTCTGTTCGCTACAAAACAGATTGGGGGGTTTACAATCAGATATTAAGAGATGTGATCCCACAAAATTTAATAAAACAAACATACTATTAGCATTACACTAATAATAAATATAATAGCAAAGTAATAGTATTATTCTCACTTTAGAACCACAATAATGCAGAATGTTACTTTTACCTTTTCCAGGCTTGATGGTCACAAAGACCCTGCCCTGCTGAATCACTGAGCCTCGGGACATAACCTGCAAAAACCGCACAAACAGAGGGGCATTGTTTTATTTAATGAATTCATTCTGGCTGGAATTGCCAGAATCTATATTCTTATATTTTCCACTAAAACAAGGATTTCAATTGAAAAAGGCCAAGAAATGAATCTTCTACTTTAATTGTTGTTCATCTTCTTCTAAAACAATTACTCCATTATTTAACACTGTTGTGTTAAATATTATTTAACATTGTTGAAGACCAATGGCATATGATTTTTTTTAATTTACCTTTCTAAATATATCAACAATAAAATTAAGAGGAGGCAAACAAGTGACTAAAATTGGACGGTCTGAGACTGAATCTATACCTAAAGGATGAAAATGTTGATTAGGTGTATAATTAAAATAATTAAAAGTATTTCTATTGGCTTGTGGAATTTTCTGCGGTGTTTTGTTAGACATACCATGTAAAAGAAGGTTAGGGTGTTCAGTTTAGGTCTCACAGCGCTGCACTTTATGAGGTAACAGGCATTAATAGTGGCATTTTTACTGCAGCTAAACGGCATCTCAGAACGTTCCAGTGTTAAAAAACTCCCACTTTTGGAGAAGAACGGCTCAATCGTCTGGTAGGCGATGGGATAGTAGGGAGTGAGTACCTTACCATAATCTTTAGAATTCTGTTTTGTCTTCTGATATTCAGCCTGTTTTAAAAATGAGAAAAAAATGTTTTAAATGTTTATTGGTCTCATCTTTAAATTGGTAGCACTTAAAGAATCATGTTTAATAAAGAAATAAAGACTCCACCCACCTCCAGAGAGACTTGTTTCTGACCCCACTGTTCAGTCTTGAGGGAGAACTCAGCGATACCTTCACGGTTTGTAACCAGGGGCTGTTGTGTTTTTTTATTGTCGCCATAACCGATGGTCAGAGTCACCTTTTTGTCTTTAAGTGGAGTGGAATTTGGACCAATCACTTTAACCTAATAAAGAAGAAACCAGAGCAAAATGTTAGCACACGAATAAACAAGTTGTACTGGAATTTACTCAATCATTAAATATGTATTTAGTCTCGGAGTATCTATGCTCTCCAGCCACTGGGAGGCAGCAGAGCCTGGACGCGCTTAACTCAATCAGTCCAGAATTGGACCAGCTGAACCCCAGGGTATTTAAAGAAAGCACCCTGCTTTGGCGTTACAGCACTAAGCCGATGGGTACGGTAAGCAGTAAATGGTGGAGTTTGTGCAAGAATTTTTTTTTTTATTAAATTAAATTAAATTAAATTAAAATGTATTACATTTATAAACCAAAGTTATTGGTTAAACGTCTGTTGATTTGATGTATAAACCAAGGTCTGTACTGTTTTTACCTTTCCTTTATAGTTCATTCCAGGTTTAAAAGCTGATGGCATGTCTTCAAACGTTACTGTTACGATATTAGCCGTTATGTAGGTGCTCCCTGAACCCTTCAGAATCACTCCTATTAAAATACACACAATGTTAATACAATCAGTATTTGACCTGCCCCTGAATCCCCAATCATGGCACGTTTAGTGTCTAGCATTATCATATCATACAACAAAACACATTCTGGCTAAATTCTTGGCCAGTTTAATGTCACACAGCTACCTTACCATTCAATATGGCTGCCATGTTTGTGGAGCAGCTCAATCTGTCTACCAAACTATACTGCTCACAAAACAAAATTTTTTGTGAGATATAGCTAGATTACAGAATTTATAAAGATATTTATGCTAACTTAGTTATGGTGATTTAGTAGCAAGTGATATATTCAGGGGGTTCAACAGAAGCATGTTAAACTGGACTAGACTGCCCTCACATTATGTTCAGTAGAGTGTATGGTCACCCAAGAGTGACAAAACACCCTGACAGTGATGAGGCATAGACAGGATCAGATTGTCTTTTTTTTAAAAGCATGTCCTTTCAAATTTAGTCTTTAAAACAGTTTCACTTCTAACAGTTCTTTTTTTGTTATAAGCTGCTGAATGTTTCTTACCGGTGCCGTATTCCTTCACTTCACTATCAACATTGATTAGATCTCGATAGAGGGGACTAGTTAAAGCAAACTGTGTTAAATCCAGGGCATGAGTGGCACAGCCTGTCTTATCAGTCTGGAAAAACAGGCAGAATTCACAGTGAAAAAAGAAAGAGATTTTAACCAAATTATACTCATCATCAATATGAGATCACTAAATGAGCTTTATTTACATTTACATTTACATTTTTTCTGCTCACTTACATTTACATCCAACTTACATTTACACAACTCATTTCATGTCACACATGTCACATTAAAAAAAATCTGTAGTACAGGTTTTGTGAAAGTTACTAACCTTTGCACTATAGGTCTTACAGATATCTGGGTTGTCTTTAGGCATGTACCACCAGTATCTGTACCCAGTACGACACACTACAGTCTTCACAGAGCCATTCACGGGCTTCCCGTAGGTATATCTACCCCAGACATCAAACACATTGTATTAAACACATTAAAAGCATCATCTAGCAGCATCATGCAGTGTGGATTACAGCCCTGTACAGCACAGTGGAAATATGATTTGGTTAACCTATTCCTTAAAGCCTTTTGGTCTTACGTACTTTGCACACACTTTCACTTGAACAGACGAGTCCAGGATGGTAATAACAGGAGGAATCATTACGGTCACTTCAAACTTAGGTAGCACTACATGAAAAAATAAATATATTTGTTGTTAATGCAGGGTCAGGAGCCAAGAACCATTACTGTTATGTTCAGTGTAATGTAAATATCTGAAAATACTGATTTCTGGTACAACTGAAATAGATAATTAGTGGAATTTAGTCATTTTCCATCCTAAAAATCTGCCCACTTAAATTTATCCACTTCATAACTATGAAACAGGAGCTAAGTAATTTCGTACTATTAATTAACATTAAAACTGCACTGAACTCTGAATAGAACTAATTCTTTTGCACGAGTTAAGGATCTAAAAATATAAATGAGAATAATTGTTTAAGGAACTATTAAATAGCTGAGTATTGTCAAAATTACTGACCTCTTAACTCAAATGAATGTTTAATGGACAAATTAAGAGAAGAGATTAATGATTACATTTTATCACAGGGGTAAAAAACGCTTCAAACTAGTGGTTGGATGGAAAATTAAATTAAATATTTTTTTAAATAATTAGAAAATACTTCTTCCATAATGTGATAAGGAAGTAATATTAAAGCTGTAATTTTAAAGTGGCAACTTAGATTTTTTAAAGAAAATTAGGGTTGAATTAAAAATCCCCTATTTTTGTGAGCATATTATGTGAGTGTATTTTCTTGGTTATATCTGAAAGGTTTAAATGAATAATGTTTGCAGATGCATTCAAAATAAACTGTATTTTATATACTGTATTGTAACTCTACAGATACAGAAAGTCAATAAGAGCAAAAAGACAGAGGTATAAATAAGAACTGGTTCTGACCATAGTCACTGATTTCAAAGGTCTGGGTGAGGGGTTCATTCTTATGGTTCCAGGCAGTGATGATGTAAAATCCATGTGGAGACTCTGTGTTTGTGGGATAGGACAGATCCACCAGACCGCTGGACGTGGAGACGTTCAACCACTGACCGATACGATTAAAGCTTGGATCCTCACAGAAAAACAGAAACACAATTATTCTCAATTTATCCATTGTGGAAAATGGATTTATAATTAAATAAAGTCTACAAATATACAGTTTTAATTTTCAGTTTTGCAGTTACTGAATGCTGAATATCAATTCGTACCTGCAGCTCTATTGTCTGAAACTGAAACAGGAGAAAAATATAGAGCTCAAATAAGTAAGACCTAATTTAATAATTAGCAATCGCTTATGCATATATAAAAAAGTGTACTTCATTTTTTCACACATTATACAGAAGGGTAGAGAAGTTTTATATGCAGTGGTCGTACCATCTGATTGTAGGTCAGGAAATCACTATTCAGAGAAACTATGCGGAACTTGACTGTGGAAAATAAGAGATATAGAGTCATCAAAATTAGTGGTTTCAGTAAATGTTGTGACAGTACACCTCCAGGGTCATGCACACTATAGAATATAGTATTTGGGAGAAACCCACACATACTTATTTAAGGCTTCTTATGTAAGCATTTGTTATTTCAGTCTGGATGGATGTGAGATGTTTGTTATTAGTTCTGTACATGTGTTCTTCATTATTATCAGGTTTCAGAGCATGGATATCTATCTCCCAGTGCTTTTGCCTTTTTAATTTTAAATCTAGTACCTTACCATCCTGTCAGGACTTCAGTGTTCTAAACCTATTTCTAATAAATGACAGGGTAGCAGGTGAGAGAGATAGTTACTGGTTTGTCCCGGTTTGTAGATGGGTTTATCGGTCTGAATTATGACCATCTGAGTCTGAGGTTTGATGAGGATCTTTGTCGTCTTGTTCATGGAGGTTTTGCGTCCTCTGATATGAACGCCGATGGATGCCTCAGTCTCGACACTGACATCAGGAAGCTGTGCAAAACGAAATGGCACAAACAGGAGAAATGATGAAGCTACTGTTTAATATAAAAGTTGATAATCTGGAAATGTGTAGAGGTTTTGCATACAGTTTCATTTGATCTTTTTAAATGGATGCAACACATTGTGTAGAATTGGGATTTCATTAGTGGTGCCTAAACCTTTTCCCAAGACTTTAACAGCTTAATTTGGCAGCTAAGACTCTCTTGTTTGTAGTAAAGCAATAAATACTATATTTCAAGATGACATATCCCATAATTTTTGTGAACAATGTATAATGGCCTGTATAGGAGAGTCTGACCTGGAATGAGATGCACTGATAGTAATCCTCCTGTATGAAATCCTCTGTCAGGAGTTCCTTGTGGATTTGTCCGAGCTCCAGGTCCACAGTAAGTGAAACAGTGCACTGGGTGAGGTATCTGACTTGGACACATAGTTTTTCTGTGGTGCCCCCTACAGCCTGGGAGGTCATGGTCAACAGATAAATGCTGGAAAAAGGTCAAACCATCTTTAAAGGCTCCTGCCGTGTTCAAGAAGTGAAAAATACACTGCTCACAAAAATTAGTGGATATTTTACTATGGGACATTTCATTTTGAAGTATCCCCTAATATTTGTAAGCAGTATATTAAGAAAGCTATTGTAAATAAAATACACTACAAGTAGCTCATATTCATATACAAAGCATATCATATAGAGCATATTTCTTTATGCTCTATAAAAGCTAAAATATAAAAATCCCAAATCCCAACAATAAATAACAAAGCACGCAAGGTTCTTACGTCTCTTTGTTTGAGGGCTTGTCAGCTATGCTGCTTTGCAGGAGCAGAAGAAGAGCGGAGATCCCGGTGGCCAAGTGCATCCTGAATCATAATCTGACA
>JAUZSU010029133.1:0-10479 GCA_034780255.1 Parotocinclus maculicauda | reverse complement strand
AAGTCATGACATAATATCTATTCGTAAGTCAGAAATTAATATATTTATTCATCATTAGCTAAGTGTTGTTAACAAAGGTTGTGCATCTACTGAAATACACAATTTCCAAATGTTTCTGGCTGCACATAACATGGCATCATAAAAAAACAGACAAATATTTTTACTTTATTGTAGAGAAAACAAAGATATAAACATAACATCTCTGCACATTAATAAATACTTTTTGTTGTGAGCAGCTACAACAACAAAACATTTGCACCTTAAAACAATCTTATACATAAGATGAATCTTATGCATAAACCTTCCCCAATTTCTCAAAGATAGCCAATAACCTTTTTGGTTAAAAGAAAACC
Source organism: Parotocinclus maculicauda (assembly GCA_034780255.1). Classification (NCBI taxonomy): domain Eukaryota; kingdom Metazoa; phylum Chordata; class Actinopteri; order Siluriformes; family Loricariidae; genus Parotocinclus; species Parotocinclus maculicauda. Next base: position 10,126 of record JAUZSU010029133.1, on the reverse strand, counting down.
ACCATCAAACTTAAAATATAATCCAGTAGGTTCACAAGAATTATAATGGCTATTTTTGCATTTAAATGAAAATGTACAGCTATTACAGTACAACTAAAAGAAGACATTTATTATTTGTAAAACATGAGACATCAAAAACAAAAGCTTTTAACAGCTTTTTGTTGTTGCTTTCCAGAGAGTTTTCTTACTTTTTGTTAATGTCAGGGAGACACCTTTTTTTTCATTGCAAGTATCTTGGGTTGATTTGGCTCTCGTACACACTGGTCTTCACAAAGCTTTGCAAAGTTTAGTAAGTTGCTGCCTTTTTTTAAAATTAACCATCAGGGCAAGAAACAGCTCAGGGCTGACCGTAGCCAAATCTGCTATAGTGGTTTGGTTAACAATTGTGTTCCTATCCAGATTCACCCTTTTTCACCAAGAGTGATACTTTGTTGTATCTCTTGATGGAATCTTTTGGTGTTCAATATTCAGCATTTTTATGCTAGTGTTTTGTTTCATAGATTCACAAATGGCAATAAGCAAAACTATGAAGTATCCTTAAAACCTCAAGGTGTTTAGGGTGTTAAAAACATGCCATGCCAAACATATCTACATTATTGGACACATGCACTCACATAGTCAACAACACCAGTTAACCTAATACATTGGAATTTGAGATAAAACTGAAGTACCCAGATAAAACCCTCACAGACTAGGGGAGGACATGCACACAGACAGGGTTCCAATATCAGGATCAATAAAGGAATCCAGACGATGTTCTAACCGCTGTGGCACTGGGCTGCATGTCTTTTAGTCCATTAAATCTATTTTTATTCCATTAAATCAGTTTACTGACTGGAACAAAATTGTTTTACTTTTTTCTTTACTGAACTTTAACTACGCTTTTCTGGCAACAGCTCTATATTTGTTTACTTACCTCGACTGAAGTAATCAGTTCTTGATTTTTTCAATTTATTTTTCTTGTGTTTCTTTTTTTTGGTGAGATCTCTGAAGCTTCAGAAACAGAAGACTCAGATGAATCTGTCGAGGTCAGAACCTGTTGAGGTGCTGTAGACATCTGAAGGTATGATGATTGAGGTACTGCAAGTGACTGAGGGAGTTGATGCAAGTCACCTAGCTTTAGTTTAAGGGCTGTAATAGAGCACAATAATTCAACAAATATTTAGAGTTCTCCAAACATCAGTGCATTGGAAAAACATAATATTAACACAAATAATAATAATAATAAAAACAATAATAATATTAATCTATAAGCTGGAGCAACAAATGGGTCAAAACTAACTAGCTTGGCCCTAGTTTACATTTTTTATATAAATAATATTTTGATGCTTCTGTAAAAAAATGTAAACTAGGGCCAAGCTAGTTAGTTTTGACCTATTTGTTGCTTCAGCTTGTAGATTATTATTATTATTATTGTTATTATTAAATATATAATTGTTTGTTTATTATTTATTATAATTTTTATTTATTTTTTCTCCATTAAGAAAACCAGAAGATTTCATTAAGAGATAAACCAAAGTCTTTCAGACAATGAATGAATGAATGTTTCGATGCTTTTGTTTGAAAAGATGTAATCAGGGTAGTGGGAAGGCCTGTGCAAGACAGGAACACCCTAGACAGGGCACATACACTCACACACACATTCACACACACGGCCACTTTAGAGGCATCAATTAACCTAACAAACATGTATTAGGAAACCATAGTATCCAGAGAAACCTCACTCAAGCATGAGAAACATAAATGTTCAGTATCAACCAGTTACTGAAATACACACCAATTACTGATCGCCAGACAAGTTGACTTCTTTATAATATATTTTTTTCTGGAACCATACTTGAATTGAAAAAAAATATTGTTAACTAATTTTAACTAATATAAAATATGATTAATATAACAGAACTACAATGTAACATGCCTTAGAATTATCTTTAAAAAGTTACTACTAATAGTGTATGAGTAAATGAAATAGTTTGTGGTTTTACCATCCTCAAGTCTTTCACGAAGATAATTTCTTTCTTCTATCAAGAACGCCACCTTTTTCTCCAGACTAACTATCTTTGCCTTCTGCATCTCTACTGTCTATTTTGCATTTTGCAGTGCAAGGTGAACTGTAGGAGCACCTTGTCAAATCAAGGGGGATTTCAAATCAAGAATTTCAAGCTGCCATATAACATTAAAATACAATGTTCTGTAAATAAATAACCTTAATCATAGATTTTGAATTAAAAATTAAAGTACAACACTGCGATAAAAAATCTGAACCCTGCTGGAAAAACCAGCTCATACCAGCTTATGCTGGTCTAGCTGGTTGACCAGCTTGACCAGCTTGAGCTGTGTTTTGGAACCTGGTAGCTGGTTTGTAGCTGGTTAGACCATCTAAAACTAGCTTGTAGGTGGTTTCTACCTGGTAGCTGGTTTGTAACTGGTCAGACCATCTAAAACCAACTTGTAGATTATTTTGCGCCTTGTCTTAAAATGACTTTCAATGGATTAAACCTGTTTCCTGTTTCTCAGTTCTGGTTCAGTAATATCCCTGTCTGGGTTTTTCCTACTCCCAGCACATCGATTACATCATTAAGGTGTGGTTAATGAACCAATAGTTAAAATCAACTCATTAATGTTGGGAGTAGGCAAACACTAAAATGCTGGACAGGGGTGCTCCTGGACCCAGATTTAAACATAAGTGTGAACACCTCTCTACTGGCTTTAACTAATATTAATAAAAAAATAATATCAGTATATGGCTTTGCATGCAAGCACCATACTATTCTTCTTGTAATATTTGAAGTAAAATATAAAACTGCATAGACTTTTTTTCAAAAACACTGAACATTGTTTATTTTAGATATATTACAGATACATATATATATATAAGTAAAAAGAGTAAAAAAAACATAAAAAAGAATTGTAAATAATCTGTTCTATTCAAATAATCAATGTAATCATGCAAACTAAATACTTATTGTTTTGTTTTTTTGTATTTTTTGTTGATGTCCTGTATTTTTTCTGTGACATAGTGTCCCAGTTTTCCCATTCTGGATTTTAGCTCTGACTCTTCCAGGTTCTGACACTCCAGCCACTTTTGGAAGCAACCTTCACAAAACAAAAAAACAACACATAAAAACAAACAAAAAACCTTTAGTTTAACTTATAACAAATATTCAGGTCTTTGAACACACAACAAACATGAAAATAAGTTAAACTATCCTTATACTCACTTTTCAGTGCCCTTAGTTTGTGAGGAGTCAGAGGGGGCCTTGGGGTTGCCTTTGTAGTAGGACAGCTTTTACCCTCCAGACTGCGGTCTGCCAATGTGTTTGTGCCCCAAATGCACACTGCCAGCTCCTTTACAAATAAACTGTCCTTCCTGTTTCCCTGTATTCTCTTCCACTGGTTGACATTAATGTACACCCCTTCACCGATGTGCATCTGTGTAAAATAATCCTATTTTTTATCCTAATTTGTTTTATGTGGTTTCCAGAAATAACCTCTTGTCCACAAAGGAAAATGCATCTTTAAAACAAAACTGTTAGCAAAAATTAGTAATTATGTACCGTGTTCAAGAAATACAAATTATCTATGCACAATGAAATACTTTATAACAACAGATCATGTTTCTATCCATTTAACAACCGGGCCTTATATTGGTTTCTTCACATCATTTGTCATATGTTTGATTAATTTAGAGTAGTTGTGTTTAAGTTTGAGTTCACTTTTGCTACCTGTTCTTACCATTATTCAACCCAAGTGTATTTCAGAGCAAAATGTGTTTATTGGGTAAAAATACGTTTGTAAGTTTTGTACTACTAGATGAAAAGTTGTGTGATATGGAGTGTGCGGTATATGTGGTGTTGTATGTCTGTGTGTGTAATGTGATGTGGTGTTTGTGTCTTTGTGGAGTGTGTGGTTTACGATGTGGTGTTTGTAGTGTGTAGTCTGCAGTTGGTGGTGAAGTGTTTGTATGGTGATGTGCGTGGTGTTTGTGTGATGGAGAAGGTGTATATCACATCCTCTACATCACACAAACACCACTTTGTCTGTGGGTGATGTGTTTGTATGATGTGACATACCATTCCTTCATCTGAGGGTTGCTCATTGTGCAGTTGCTGCTGGCTCATTTCTACTGCAAATATAAAATAATTATTTACTTTATAAATTAAGTTGCATCACCCCCTTTCATGTATTGTTGCTTAATTATATTATTGTGAATATGTTACATCTTTATCTACAACACACAATAGGTATGTAAGTGTAATTAAATTGCTCCTGAAAACTTACCAGCTGTTGCCTGGGGTCTGTTTATGGAGGCTAAAAGGGCAGATTTCCAAAAAATGTAAAACAAAATGCAAAAATGTTTGCATTACAAACACACACATACAGGGGAAAATAAGTAATTGATACTCTTCCAATTTTGCAAGTTTTCCCATATTTCCCCCTTTTTTATCGTAGCTACACTTCAACTGTGAGAGACAGAATCTAAAAAAAAATCCAGATAATCACATTTTAAAATAATTAATTTGCATGTTATTGCATAAAATAAGAACTTTGTTTGCAATTACAGAGGTCAGATGTTTCCTGTAGTACTTGACCATGATTTTGGGCCACTCTTCCATACATATCTTTCAGGTTTTGGGGCGGTAGCTGGAAAATCATGGCTAGCAATCTCGCACTACATGACATCCATCCTCCCTTCAATACGGTGCAGTCACCCTGTCCCCTTTGCAGAAATAGCACTTTTAAAGTAGGATGTTTCCACCCCCATGCTTTACAGTTGGAATGAAAACCTGATAAATCGGCAGGGTGTCAAATACTTATATTTCCCATATATGTATGACAAAAGAGGTCTTACCAGCTGTTAGAGTTGTCTGCACTGGGTCAGGAAGGTTGCTATATCCTGACACGTTAAATGAAACATGAATTGAACATAAATCACAGGTGCAACATGAAGAATTATATTTATGTAGTTTATAGAATTATATGTCACAAACACTCAAACATCATAACAACAACAACAGCAAGAAAAAGAACATAACAATAACAAATAGGTGAAAGGTCTTACTCATTGTTTGAGGTGTGTCCATAGGAGCAGAAACGGTGTTACTTCCTAAAACATAAAACCCCCTCAAATGCATTATATTGACATTGGGCTACATAATTACTACAGTAAGTCTATAGTTTCTGGTAATGATTAGCTTAAACTAAATGTAATAAATGAAAAAGTATTTAAGTTATTTAAGTCATCTTACCAGACAAGATTTTGGCAACCAAACACTTCTGAAGTTCAGTGTTTAATCCTCTTAGTTGTTCCAGTTCACTTAAGGCTTCTTGATATTTTTTGCCAAGTAATTTGTGCGTTTTCTTTAATTGATCAAATTCATGCTTTGAAATTAATTCATCATCAGTTCCACTTGAAATTTCATCATCCAGCAGAATCTTCTTTCTCTTACATTTGGATTTGGGAGGACACAGTGGCAGACTTCTCTTCATGGCTTGCCGTTGTTTTAAGATTTCCATTAGAGAAGCCTGCTTTCCTTCCATAATTTTTGTGTTTTGTGATGACTGCAAATAATAATAATAGAAATAAGAAACCCAATTTGTTGAGACACTGTGTAAAATGTAAATGTATACGTTCTACAGACATACAGCAATATTTTTCAGTTCTTTCCTTTCTGAGTTTTCATCACTCTCCACAGGATTTCTTTCTAACAACTTTAGAACCCGAATCCTTTTTCCTGCAGCCAGTACCTCTTTAATTTCTTCAGAGGTATCTATGAAGACAAATGGATAACACATTTAATTAAGTTCGAAAAGTGGGTATACACAATTTTTACTCTTCCAACAACAAAAATTCTACAAATTTATGTCACAGAAACTAAGTAAATAGTGACTAATTAACAATTCAAAATAGTTACTGAATTTAGACCATGAATTTGCATTTGGCACTATTAGATCTTTAGAGGGTTCCAAGTAGAGCTTTACAATGCAAAAAAAAAAAGAAAGAAAAATAGGAGCAAGGAAGAAAGAACTTTTTAGCCATCAATTTACTGACAACTGAATTTACACTAAAACGTGATTTTTTTTAGCTGACCAAAAGTTTAAGACTACAGCCCTTAAAAGCCAAAATCTGCACAGAAACTTGGATTCCATGTAATTTTCTGTCAAGTTATCTGACAAACATAATCACCAGGTCATGTGTTGTTTTACTACTTGTATTTTCGATCCAACCAAGCACATTACCAGTCCAACACAATGTTTGACCAATAAAGTGAGTGTGTTTACAGTAAAATCCATAAAGTGCAGGACAGTGGGATTCCTGGACCAGGGTTGAAAAACACTTATTAACACAGTGGATGGGTTGTCATTTATACTACAATTATATTAATTTAATGTTTTACACCCACGAGCGCCTAGTTTATTCTTTAAACCTTACAACAGGGTGGACCCTTTGGCCACAACTGCTATAGCCCGGTACCTGGATATGTATCATTTTTCGGAAGTGTAAAAGACATTACCAAATACTGCTTTTTTCGTTTTAATGTCTTCTTAGCAGCAGCGCAGTTGTTAATGCTTTATAATAAATCGTTGTTTAAAAGATAAACTGTCTATATAGCGGCAAGTGAGACAGCTACTACTACTACCACCACGTCAACATTGTTGCTAGGCAACAGTGAGACGCTATTGCTAAGTCAGGCTCAGCGTTACCATCCAGCGAAAAAGTATACTTATAACACAACCTGCTAGATAACTTACCTCACAACAACTGGTTAAACAAATTACCAAGCTAATAACTACAGGTGAAGGTAAGTTTAAGAGTAGTAGTAGTAACACCAACAAGTTACTTACCTTTTAACATAAGAATCTGGCCGGTGAAAAACTCCCCCTTCCACAGAATCCAGTACGCTTGCGTTGAAGAATAGTCCTCAGTATTTTTCGGATTAAAATGTTTTATGTCTTTGGTATTAACTATTTTCTTTACACCATCGTCGACGTAATGTACGTACGCAAACATTTTATTTGCTCAGAAATATCCAAGAGAAAAGTAAAATTCAGCTGACGATTTTACTAGACTGCGGCGAGAAGCCCCGCCCACTACTAATTAACATATATTTATATATGCATAGCTTTTAATTTTAGATTTGATCATTACATAGAGTGTTAATGAACATAAAATGGCAAATAGCTTTTTAAATTAAAATTTTATTGTTATTTTTACATTTTGTCACAATATTTTCACACGTGGAAATAGAAATGTCAAAGAGGTATTTGTTTTTTAATTTTAATGCAGGTTTTTTTTTGAGGGGGGGTTGGCTCCCATACTGCCTCCCATAAGTTTACTGATCAATTTTGACTCTTATTTCAATTCATTATTAATTGAATTAATTAATTCGATTTAAATAAATTATTTATTATTGTCTTGTAGAGACAACACTAGAACCTACAAGGATGAAAACACCAACATGAAGAGATATAAACAGTACCTGGAACCAGATTCTGCTTACCTGTTGCCAAAAACAACAAAATTCAGATTGAGTCACTCTATCAAGGACAACAGTGAAACATGTGGACCATTACAATCAGAAATAGGGCAGAGTCTTTTGAATGGTGATAGTGAAGTCAGTCAGAATGCAAAGTCAAATTATTTACATTTTGTAGTAGAGAATAGTGGAGAAGCTGTAGTAGATCCGGGTAGTAAAGTAGGTGAAAAATGTGAATTAGATGATGCAAATGACGAGGTTTGCAGTGATGTCATTGAAATAAATGATAGCGAGACTGAAGTAGATGCACAAAACGAGAGACAGCCCAGTGATATAGATGAAACAAGCGATGGAGATGTCAGTGAGGTCGATGAAAGCGAAGAAAGCAGTGAAATTGATGAGTATGTGGATGAAGAAGAAGGAATGAGAGGCCCACCATGCCCAGATGATGACCTAGGTTCAGCATTTGATGAGAATCTAAACGTTCCAATATGCAGGTTTCTTCCAATAACAAAGGCTGAACTTCTACTACTGCTGTTTACGTTTGTGCTAAAACACAATCTAACATTTGTGGCACTGCTAGACCTACTGAAACTGATTAATTTCATTTTTTGTACCACCGTGTTACCAACTACTAAGCACATGCTAAATAGGGTGTTCAAACACTTCAGTCAAAGAACAGAACTTTACTTTCTTTGTACATTCTGCCAGTCATATGTAGGGAGTCATAAACAAGAAAAAGAAAGGAAAGAATATGTATGTCCAAACTGTAAAAAATTAAACAGTACCCAAGAGTTGAAAAGTCAGAGTTATTTTGTGACTATTCCAGTTGATTTACAGATTCGATCACATCTCAAAAATGCAAAATTCAGAGATAATCTCAATTACAGATTTTCAAGAGAAATCCCAGAGAATGGATTTGGTGACATTTATGATGGTGAAATGTACAAAGAGCTCTCACGCCCAGGTGGAATTCTTCATAGTAAATATAACTTATCATATGTTTTCAATTCAGATGGAAGTCCATTATACAAAGCCTCAAATACATCGATCTGGCCAATACAACTGGCTGTAAATGAACTTCCTCCTGCTGAGCGTAAAAAAAACTTGATACTTGCAGGTCTTTGGCATGGAAAGGGTGAGCCACGTATGGTTATATTTCTTCAGAAATTTGTAGAGCAAGCCAAAATTCTGGCAACCGATGGAGTGACATGGCAGAATAACAATGTTCTGATGAACAGTAAAGTGGTAGGCTTATGTTGTTGTGTGGACTCTGTTGCTAGACCCTTAATGCAGAACACCACCCAGTTTAATGGATATTATGGTTGTGGGTTTTGTTATCATCCAGGAGTGTATATTTGTGGAGCAATAAGATACCCAGTTGGCGAGGACCAACATGCTGACAGGAATGCATCAGAAATGATTCATGACATGGAGGAGGCACATGAAAGTGGAACATGTGTTAGAGGTATTAAGGGCCTATCACCGCTAATCAATTTACCATATTTTGATATTGTTCATGGATTTGTACCAGATTATATGCATTGTGCTTTGCTCGGTGTGACAAAACAGTTGTCAAAAATGTGGCTTGAGGAATTTGGCCATGACTACTACATTGGTTCTCCAAGTGATACACTAATTATAAATGCACGTCTGTCTAAAATAAAACCTCCTCAATATATCAGTAGGCTCCCCAGAAAAATCAATGAGAGAAAGTACTGGAAGGCCTCTGAGTGGCGCGCCTGGTTGCTTTTTTATTCGATACCTTGTTTGAAAGGGGTTCTTTCAACAAAATATCTTTGCCATTTTGCCTTACTTGTACACGCTGTGTACTTGCTTCTGCTTGACAACATATCAAAAGCTGACATAAACATGGCAGACTTACTACTCTTGGAATTTGTTTTTAATTTCCAAATGCTGTATGGAGAGAGGGCTATGACATTTAATGTCCACTTGCTAAATCACTTGTCAGTGAGTGTTAAAAACTGGGGGCCACTTTGGGCACATTCTGCATTTGATTTTGAAAATGGCAATGGAAAACTTGTTAAACTTGTGAAAAATGCAAAAGGCGCCCCGCTGCAAATTGTAAACAAGTTCATTATATTTAAAGCTCTTCCAGTGGTTGCCAGCATGAATATAATTAGTGACGATACACATGATTTGTGTAGAAGTATGACTGAACCTGCCAGAGTTAAGAGTTTGCATACAGTTGGTGATGTTTGCTTACTTGGCACTGCTGTTGTGGGTCAACTCAGTCTTGAGGAAGAAGATGCCTTGAGGAAAATTATTCATGGCCTGCCTGGCAGTATAATGTGTAACATTTATAGTCGGCTTATTGTGAATTCTCAGGTTATTCATTCAACAGATTACACAAGACCAGTGAGGTCCAATGACACTATTCTACGTCTGAAAGACGGAACATTTGGAGTAGTTACTAGGATTGTAACTTTTTGTGATGGTGCTTCAGAGAGATGCTTTGTATTCTTAAAGGATATTTGTCCTGTTGACATACCCATTTTGCAGAATGGGAGATAAAAAATTTTCTTCCACACATTTTGGTATGCGCTTCTGTTAATGATGACTTGCGAGCAGTTGCTCCTAGTGAAGTAGTGAGCAAATGCATATACATTAACTTTACCAATGAAAGC
>JAUZSU010029132.1:0-22094 GCA_034780255.1 Parotocinclus maculicauda | reverse complement strand
GAATAAGGCTGTAACGTAACAAAATGTGGAAAAAGTGAAGCGCTGTGAATACTTTCCGGATGCACTGTATATGTTACCAGAGTGACAATACAACTGACACTGTTACAAGATACAGTCCTAGCAGTTAAGTGTTAAGGGCCTTGCTCAAGCGCCTAGCAGTGGAAACATGGTAGTTCTAGGGTTTGAACCTTTGGCCTTGTGATCCATAGATAATTGCCACATCCACGAGTAAACTGCCAATTAAGTTACTCAACATGCTACCTAAGTTGCTGTTAATTATTACCTGAAGCTCTGATGCCTTCTTGTGAAAAACGGATGTTCTAATGATCACATTTCTGTTGATAAAAATCCAATATTAATGATCCCCAAAAAGGAGACAGGTTTGGGATTCTGACTGGAAGTGCAAACTTTAAATCACCAAACTTTAAAAAGCCAGAAATCAGTATATTGTAATAAGTATTTCTACTTGGAATTTATAAATAATTTGTAGAATATTAAAAAAAAGTTTCACTTGAACACAGAGTACCTGCAAATAGTAAAACCAAATAAACTTGATTATTTTTTCAGTGATCTTTATTTATTTATTTATTTATTTTCAGAGCTGTATTACATGTACTCAGGTTGTGAGGCTGCTGTTGTGTATAATTCCACCTGTACCCACTGAGTACTGTTATTGATGCCGAACTCCCCTGTGAATCTGACCAGTAAATATGGCTTTTAAAAAATCAACTTGTAGACTTTTTTTTGTGTAAGTGTTTTTTTTACCTATGAAAATTGTTTTTTGTCAAACTGCAACACAAAAATATACACCATTGCTCAATTACATCACTGGCGAACCTTTTTTTTTGCTCAAGCCTGTGTCACGCAGCAGCTGTATTAACTTGATATGATAATGATTATTTGACTATGAATATTAATGACTAGTGACCTAACAGATATTTTTTTCTTCTTCAGGAAATACAAACATCCTGAGGAAATAAGGAAACCAATGCAAAGAGTGAGGAAGACATTATATAAAGTAAAATGTAAAGTAAAAAGTTGATGAGCATTCATGGACATATATTCATATGATAAAAAAAAAATGAAAATAAATAATGTACTACACAATTGCACAGTGTTATTTTATACCAGATTAGTGTATTAAATACTTTATTACTGGCTTAAAATGATCATTTTGCAAAGAGATTAGGCTTATTGTAGTGGATTTGTTTATTTTAATTTTGAATTTTATTTTAATTAAACTTTAGCTCTTAGATGTCATTATTCTGTTCTTATCATTTCAGTTTTAGTTTTGAAAATGTATTATTTAATTTTGGATGTTGGTAATAGATTATTTTGAATTTGAATCTCTTTAATTATTTTAGTGGAACTGATTGTAATCATACATTTCAGCCAGAAGATGCTTAGTGTTGTACATTTCTGTCACTCTATATTTCCAGACAGTAAAATGTTATTTTGGACAACATATATATGAAAACAAAATAAACATTGTATAAGAGATGAATGTAAATAAAATTGTACAGTTCATTGTGTAATCCCAGACATATGTGTGTTTATTTCATTTGAGCCTGTTGATTTACAAAAGACCTTAATGAAAATAGGTCAGATCCTCAAATTGCTATTGTAGGAGCTGTTGATTGGATGGGGGTTTGCATGGTTAACTCTTACTGGTCTTTGACTGTAAGGGAAGATGCATTTTGATTTTGTTTTGATTTATTTCTGCGTCTGTACAGATCAAAAGGGATAGTATTCATTGCTTCTGCACATCGAGGACACTTCCTTTGTAGGTACTGATCACTACTGCTCAAATCCTTGTTGTTTAAAAGATCATTATTTGTTAGTATCTATGTATGGTTTTAATGCTTTGGCAATTTTGTAGCAATTTGGCAACAATTTTAAACATGTTTTCTGTAGAGACTGAACTACTTCAGGACTGTCTGTAGGCACTACATTATCAATTAGTGCATTTGACTTGATTTTTCATGCTGTTCCAACTTTTATTTGATTCCTATATCAATTTCTTTAATATTTCTTATTTAATTTTTAATGTCAATATTTATGTACTGCAAGTGTTTTATTGTCGTTTATTGGACTATAGTGCAGTGCATTTTGCTATCTCTGCCCAGCTGGTCACATAATCCTGTTAGGACTACAGATCCACAATCATACTCTCCCCTCCAAAATTACTTGAAGCAGTGAGGCCAGTCCTCGTTTTTTGCTAAATACTGAAAACATTTGGGTTTGATGTTAAAAGATGAATATGATGAGACAAAAGATCAACATTTGAGCCTTTATTTCTAGGTATTTACAACCGCATCTGATACACAGTTCAGAAGGTAGAACCTTTTGTATGAACCCACCCATTTTTCTTGTGAGCAAAAGTACTGGAACATGTGACTGTGATGTGTTTTGCTGCCCAAGTTTCTCCTGTTGCAGTAATTATTCAAACAAGTATATAGCACTGAATGTCTATACTCAGTTTTAAGATTTGAGTTTCTCCTGTGCAGACTGTGCATTTGTAGTTAAGAGGAGTAACCAAGATGAAAACCAAAGAGCTGCCTATGGGTGAAAAAACAGAGCTGAGAGAGGATGGAAACTCAGTTAGAGCCATTGCTCTAATATTAGCCATGGCCAGTACAACCGTTTGGAATAGATGCCGAACAGGTAGGTGATGACGAAAACATTGTGCATGCTATAAAGAAAGACCCTAAAACAACTGCTAGTGACATAACTGACAACCTTCAGAGGGCAGGAGTGATGGCTTCACCAGAAGATATAAACCACTACAGAGCAAGAAGAATAGGAATACCAAGCTTTGTCAATAAGTACATAAACAAGCCTCCAAAATTTTGAGACAAAGATTTACCTTTACCAATGTAATGGAAAGGCTAAAGTTTGGAGACAAGATAGAAAGGATTTGCTCATGATCCCAAACTCATCTGTACAACAAAGAGGTAAAGTCTACCGAATATTGTCTGTCAAATTAAAGAAAGATGCAACCATACTGGTAGATCCTTTATAATGACCCTAAGCACATAGCTATAAGTACAAAGGAGTTCATCAGGGGCAAGGGGTGAACGTTTTTGAACTGGCTTAGTCAATCTCCAGACTTAGACCCTATATAGCATGCAGTGTACCTAAAGAGGATACTAAAGGGAGCAACAAAAAAGAGGTAGTGGTAAAAGTATGGAAAAACATCACAAAAAAAGAATGCAAATAGCAGTTATTGCAAGCAAATGATTTGTTTGAGTTTATCTGTTCCAATACTTATGCTCACAAGAAATGGATGGGTTCAGACAAAATGTGGTATCTTCGTAACTGTGTATCAAATCCAGATGCAAATACCTGGAAATAAAAGCTGAAATGTTGATATTTTGTGTTATATTCACCATTTTAATGTCAAATGTTTTCAATCTTTCTAATACCTTTGGAGGGGAGTGTAGGCTTACAGTTAAAAGTTTAAGAGCAGAAGATCATCTCACTCCTTTTTTCTTTTATCTCGCTGATCTTCCATGTTGTTTGTATAAGTCTATCAATGCATTTTTGTATATCCCTTGTGAAACAAGTTTTTTGGCAGAAAGAAAATATGAATGATAACAAAGTACCGCAGTAAAACCATGGTGTATTCATAGTATATGCACAGTTACCAAAAGATACCTTAGTAGTTCAAATAGAACAAACTATAAACTATCTATAAACTATACATAGTTATAAACTCTAGTTATTTTATAGCTAACCATGATTCTACTATGAAATGCTACGGCATCTTACGGTCACTAAGTCTAAACTATGAATCACATATGGTTTTACTATGGTATTTGGTAAAACCATGGTAGAGATTTACTGCCATAAAACATGGTGAAACCATTGAACACACTGAACCTTGAAGCAGATGGGCTACAGCAGTAGAATGCCACACTGGGTGCCACTCCTGTCAGCTGAGAACAGGCAACTGCGGCCATAATTCACACAGGCTCACCAAAACCACACCAGAAGATAGGAAAAGAAAGTATGATTTTAGTCTTGATTTCTTCTGCAACATTTGGATTGTGGGGTCAGAATTTGGCATAAACAGCATAAAAATATGAATCCATCTTGCACTTTATCACCTTTTATAGGTTGCTGGTGGTAGTGTATTGGTGTGGGGCATTTTGTACCCTTAGTACCAGTTGAGTATCATTTAAATGTTATAGCCTACCTGAGTATTCTGACTGACCATATCCATCCCTTTATGACCACAGTGTACCCAGCTTTTTTTCAAGTTCAAATCATTTAACTTCTTGAACATAACAGTGTTCACTGTACTCAAATGGCCTCCACCGACACCAGATCTCAATCCAATGAGTATGATGATATGATGTCAGTATGGACCAAACTATGTGAGGAATGGTTCTAGTTCTTGCTGAAAAAAAAATACACATGAAGAATTAAGGTATTTCTCAAGGCCAAAGGGTCCAACCAAATAATAGCAAGGTGTATCTAATGAACTGGCTGTTCAGTGAATGATATATTAGTAAAATATCATTACTTAAAAGTATAGTATTTTGATGTTTGTTTAATTTTATTCAATTAATTTTGTGTGAACGTTGATGATGTTTTAGGTCAAATTTAGGAATGGGATAGAAAAACAATTAATTATAACATAGGACCCCATCTGTGAAATATGGTGGAATGTGCTTTGCTGCATCTGAGTACAACTTGCCAACATGTATGGAGCAGTGAATTCTGAACTATACCAGAAGAAGTGAGACAAGTCAAATTGACCTTAATCCAATAAAAATGTCATGGAAAGAGTTTGTGTGAAGAAACCAGGGGAGTATAGGTTCAGTACAGGGGGATGGGATACAGTCAACAGTTCAGAATTGTTTAGTTGCAATTGCAGTCACAACAGATACTAAAACAATGGTTCACTTACTTTTGGCACTCATGCAGATGCAACATACGATTGCTTTCCTCTATATATAAATTACCAAGTGTAATATTTTTGTCTGCAGTTTTGGTTCTAGGTTTTAGGTCAAATACATGAAGTAATATAGAACATAAAGAATCACTGCAAATTGTAGGTGTGCCTGATGAAATGGCCATTTACTGCACATAAAATGTGGATATCCTTAATATGCTGAAAGCTGTGTTTTAAGGACCGCATTCCCACTTAATTAAATTATTTACTTTAATTCCTGCCTCATCCCTCTTGTTGATAGGTAATGACTCTGAGTTTATCTGAATTATTTGTCTGATAATCCTGCGTCATGTCTTCTCTCACTGGCTCCAGATGCCGATCTGTAATACTCTCCACCAAAACCGAGTTGTTTCTGCTCATTGAGTGAAAGTGAAACTCTGAGAATGGTGATGAATTGTTGCTGTGATAACCAGGACTGGAACATGGGCTGGAGGAGGACAGTGTCCTTTGACTTCCATACATGTAACTGCTGTAGTTCTCCATTGAGTCTCTGGAGTCTTTTCTTAACTGGCAGGAGGCACTACTGGAGTAAAATGTCCTCCATGACTCCCGGCTCCATTGACAACGCAGGATACGGGCAAATGCCCGCCTGAACTCTCGGCTGTAGCATGTGTAGATGACTGGGTTCACACAGCTGTTGAAATAGCCAAGCCAGAAGACGATTTTAAAGAGGGTTTCTGGTGGACGCAGCTCAGTGTTGAATGAGACTGTAAGAGAGCATTGAAAAGAGAACAAAACTGCAGTTAATGTAGTCAGTTACCAGGAGGATATCTGTCACTATATTAATCTAAACTCATATTAAAAAATACAAACCATCTACGAAAAATGTTTTACCAAGACCAGTAGATAAGTAACTGGCACTGATGTGGTAATGGTATGTTAGTGTGTGTTGGCTGATACAAGTGGATCAGACACTGCAGTGATGCTGGAGTTTTAAAGCATTTCGGCATCCAGTAGGCAAGATGACCAACACAAACTGTGCGACAGTTGAGCTACTGCCTATGACTTTACATTTAAATGGTAGATAGTGGGTAAACAGTGTTTCACTTTTAGGACATGGGCGTTGGAAGTTTAAAGTGTTTAAATGGTGACACTGCATTGTCTGTTCTGGAAATTAGTATTTATTTAAGTGGTTTTGTGCAGCCAGAGAGATGTGTATATTTATGATATATTTAATTGTTAACATTTATATTTTGGTTCTGCATTGTTAATGTGATGGTTGTGTGACTTGCAACTAACGAATCAGAGTATTTTGTATATACCTGTATGGAGTGAAAACAGATTAGCCTTCAGATGCTGTGCAGATGGTAGCGCTCCTCTTGCGTTTTCAGTGGTATCTCTGTTTGTTTTTTTTGGTTTAAATTTTTTTATTTGTTAAATTATTCTTTTTCAAGACAGATTTTTTTCTTAGACTAAATTAACTTTGATGGTTACATTTTTCCACACCAATGTGCTAAATCAACAAGGTGTATTTATTATAGCTACATACCTTTAGCACATCTACCTCATATTGCTATTCTTTTTTATTTTCCTTCTACTTCTTCTTCTTCTTCTTGGTATTATTATTATTATTATTATTATTATTATTATTATTATTATTATTAATACACACTGTGGGAGCACATATTTACTCACATGATCACAAAACACAAAATGATACACAAAATAAATAACTGACTCACTGACTTTCACTGACTTTTAGGCAAGCTGTTTATATTTGTAGCGTCTGTGGTGTTTCTGGCAGATTTGAATGACCACAGATTGAAGGGAGTGCAAAATTTGTGGCAATTATTAAGAAATTAGTTACATAAAAAGTTCATTACAACAGTTAAAGCAAATGTTACATTCAAATGTTAAAATTACATTAGAACTAGTTTAGAATGCTCGTACAAAGTTCTGTCCTAAACCAGACTCCCGTCTTTGTTAATGCATTTCACGCAGGGTCCAACAGACGGCAGCATTGCTCAATAAATTATCTTTCGTTAGATTCCAGGTTCTCATTATCGTTAACACTGTTTATATATATACACATGTTACATGTTTTTATATATATTACATGTTACATGTTAAATGTTTAAAATGTTACATGACTCACACATAAAAGTAGTACTAGTCAAGACCACGACCAGAAGCGGCCAACTTGTTTTCCTGTTAACCAATCTAGGTGGAGATTTTATATAGGTGGGAAGGTGTTTGCACTACCGCCTTAGAGCTCAGCTCGATTTCAACCCTGGTTTGCATGTTCCTTTCATGTCTGCGTGGGCTTTTTCTGGGTAGTCCGATTTCCACCAACATTCCAAAGACATGACATGTGCGTTAGGTAAATTGGTGTTTCCAAAATGCCCTTTATGTGTGTGTGTGTATGTGCCCTACTTTGGATTGGCACCCAGTCTAGGGTTGTTCAAACCCTGCACCACTGGCCGCACCAATGGCGAGGCACTGACTCTCTCACAAAGACAATGAATAAATGTAGATAATTGACTTAATTATTCTGTTTGGATAGTTGATATTCAGTAACTCTAGAACAATTCTCAGTTTATGATTAACTTCACCTGAAGCAGACAAAATTGGTCTTAACAACATTCAAGTCCACCTTACCCTGAGATGAGACAAGAATGAGTGCAAATGGGTTAGAGACAGAGACCCCTAGTTTCCAGACTGGTCCTAAGACGGACAATCAAGTGCTACAACACTATACAGGATACCAGTATGGGGTTTGATGAGTTGATGATAAAGTGAAGGTGAGATGAGATAAATAATAAAGAATTTGGGTGGTAGATCATTCTTAGCACTGTAGTAACACTGACATGGTTGTGTGTCAGTGTGTGTTGGACTTGTATGAGTGGATCAGATAGGATCAGTGCTGCTGAACTTTTTAAACACTGTGCCCACTCCCTATCCACTCTATTAAACACACATACCTTGTTGGACCACTTATTCAAAGTATAGTAAGAGACAATAGTTTATCTTTTGTTTCACAGTTTGTGCTATCCTCTAGTCCTTCACATGATGTTGTCCACAGGATGTTGTTTGCTTATTATTTTTGGTTAGTGGACTATTTTCAGTCTAGCAGTGACACTGAGCTATTTAAAAACTCCAGCAGCATTGCAGTGTCTAATCCACTTAATCACAAAATATGTCCTCTGACCTACTTTAGGCCTTTAGTACTAAAATGGAGTTGATGCCATTTAACTGTATTGTCCAATTGCCTCTGGCACACTTAAGTTTGGGATAAACATAAATTATGACTAGTTGTCATTCTAAAATATTTCAGTAACAACTGCTGGTATTTCAAAGAGGGGAAGCTCATTGTCAGCGTACATCATAAAATTTGTCAATTTATTTATGTTATAAATGTATTTTATGTGTATATGTAAATTCTGCTCTCCATTCCTTTTCAAGTAAATGGTCTGTAAACCAACAAGGAAGTACTGAGTATAAATGAAAAATATTATTAATTGTACATTTTGAAAGTCAAAGACTGTGTTTATTAACAAACAGGGAAATAACTGTAGCTACGCATATTTTGTTGCACGCTTTTATCGTCAGTGCCTGATACAGCCTATGTCAATGCTGAAAATTGTCCACCAGCACAATAATACCTGGTCATTGTGAGCCTCTGATGAGGCAGGGTGTCCATAAGGTACAAAATACATATGCAGTACGAAGCACAACTTGACCTTTGAGCTGCTAGCTGACCCATTTGTACTCTGGTGTTAGGAAACCTACACAACAGGACTTAGCATTGGGAATCAAATATGTTTGGCAAGGAACTAAAACGCAACCAAATAACTGACAGACCTCAACTCAACTACAAGATGTAGAATGCTGGTTTGCATTGCTAATCTACTCCAGTTATTCGGTTTACGGTTTGCATGCCCAGATTATAACTGTCAAGAATGAACAACATACTTGTTACATTTATTTAGCACCAGCTATGTTCTATGCCACTTTTTTATATTGATTGTACAACACAATTAAAGTTTACAGTAAAAAATACAATAAAAGTTGCAGTAAACTAGCTTTTAAACTTAGCTGGACAGCATTCTTACTGCTGTCATACACTGTCATGTCAGTATTCATTAAAATGACTTTCTCCTAAAACAGAGTCTCAAGCCCTTTTTAACCCCGGTGGTAAAAATTGGTCTTTATTTTTCCCCATAGAAATTCAAGCTGGACAGCGAGATTTGGAAAGTGTTCAGTTTTCATTCTTTTCATTGCTTCATTGAGACTCTATGTTAAATGTTTAGGTCAACATTGACTGGGAAGCCCCGTTTCTAAGGCAGACCCCTTAAAAATGCACAACTCAGTGATACATTGACCCAAATCATACACATTCATTAGGAAGACCGTGGGATTTGGCTCTGAGGCCAAATAAACCCTGTCAGAACTATCTGCTTCTAGTTATATCCTAACCTACTACTTAGAAAAAGCTGAGATGTAACATATACTGCAAATTTAAACATTTACATTGTCTTACAACTGGTATTTCACAGTAGACAGTATGAACACAAGATATTTCATGTTTTGTGTGGTTAATAAACATTTATTCTTGTATTTCATGCCTGCAACACATTCCATAAAAAGCTGGGATGGGGGTTTGATAAGCAAAAATGGGCAGAGTATCTATAGTTTGTCAACAATTGCATGAAAATATCTTTTAAACAATTTGCATTAAAATAAATTACAATTTTGGCAGCTGTTGCTGTGACTTGCAAGATGCCACGTAAGTGATACTATGTAACACAGCCAGTCTGGACCTCAAACAGTTCTTAAGTTTAGGTAATTTACATAATGCTGCTACCAGCAGATGAATGGAAAACACTCAACATGCTAGTGGGCCAATATTGAGCATTATTAAGAGTGATGCCTCAGGCCAATTAAAATATGTCCATGGGCCGTATTTGGCCCTAGGGCCAGACTTTGGACACCCCTGGCTTTTTTGTAAATACAGTAAAAGAGAAGAATCAAGATGTAAATGACTGATGAAACTAAACAGCATTTACAGTCTTTCACAAAAGTGAGTACACCCCTCACATTTATGTAGCTATTTTAATATATATTTTAATGGGACAACTAAACACACAGCCATTAATGTCTAAACCGCTGGCGAAATAGTGAGTACACCCCTAAGAAAATGGCCAAATTGCGCCCAAAGCGTCCATATTTTGTGTGGTCACCATTGTTGCCATAGCATTACTGCCTTAGCTCTCTTGGCATGGAGTTAACTAAAGCTTCACAGAAGCTCACATGATCAAGATGGTGGCTGTTAGAAACCTTCCCTCCTTCAACTCCCGTTTGAGAATGCCCCATGGATGTTTAACAGGGTTTAGGTCTGGAGACATGCTTGAACTTTATCCTCAGTTTGTTTAGCAAGGCAGTGGTCATCTTCGAGGTGTGTTTGGGGTTTTTTTTTCATGTTGAAAAACTGCTCTGTAATGCAGTTTCAGAAAGGAGAGGATCATTCTCTTCAGTATGTCACAGTACATGCTGGCATTCATGGTTCCCTTAATGAACGGTATCTCCCCACAGCCTGCAAACCATGACATTCCCACAACCATACTTGACTGTAGGCAAGACACTTCTCAGTACTCCTTACCTGGTTGCTCCCCCACAAACCATCTAAACCAAAAAGTTTAAAGTTTATCTTGGTCAGACCACAGGATATGTTGCCAGTGATTCATGTCCTTAATCTAGTCCTTAAGTCTTCAGCAAACTATTTGCAGGCTCTCTTATGCATCATGTTTAGCAGAGGCTTCCTTCTAGGATGGCAGCCATGCAGACCAGTTTGGTACAGTCTGTGGCGTATGGTCTGAGGACTGACAGGCTGAAACTCGTGTAATATTTTTGTCTTGTGTGCTTGGCTAATTAAGTTGTCTTTAACTACAATACACACAAACTTTGACACATTTCAGGAACTACATTTAACGATGAGGAAAACTTTGACATTGACAGTGTCATGGTTATGTTTGCTAGGCAAGGGTGGTTTTATATTTCAGAAACGAATCTCTTGGGATTCCGCTCTAGTGTCTAAAAAGGATGGTGCGAAAATCTAAACACTTTCAATGAGCTTTGTAAACAAAAATGTCTTGTTCTTGTGAGATGTCAAGGGAAAGGCCAGATTTGTTTCTATCAGGGCTACAGTAATTGAATTTCACAGCAGCAGTGATCTGAAAATAATGCTTGAAAGCACAACACATTAACCGTTGATGCAATTGGGCTACCATATCAGAAAAAGCCATCAATTTACACTCTTGCCTACCAGAACAGTTGCTTGGTCATAATTTTGTGTAAACAGCAATTTGGCATCAGACCCAATTTGTTATACCCAATTTGGTACGTGCTTCAGTAAAATGTCGCTTTGCTACACCCACCTTAGTGTTCAGACACTTAATCTATTAAAAGTTTAACAGTTTAAAGTACTATTGCTGGCCTTGTACAATTTACCCATCTTTTAATGGCTACTTTCATCTTGATTTTGGATTCATCTAGTTAAGCCATGAATCACTATTAACGTCAGTGTGGTCCCATGAGCATGATAATGACCAATGGGGGCTTTCTGGTGATTCATAGACAGTCTAATATAATTTATGACCTAACAATTGTATTGAATTTTGATCACACAAAGTAATTTTGTTAATGTTCATTTCCAATAATCACAGCACTTCTTGCTGTTTATAATCTTTCCTTTTATTGGAATACTCATGATACAGTTTGCCTGAAAGCAAATAGGTTCAATAATGAAGTCTATCCAATTTACTTCAGTGTAATCCTGTTTTCTTTCCAGTATATGTGGGGAAAAAGGCATGGCCGTCCTCTTATTGATTAGGGCTGAATGAAGGTTCTGTCGACTCATAGCTTCTCATATATAATTTAAAAAGCTACTGGCTTTGTTTAACATGCATATGCTGTTTAAAATTTATGTGCTTATCCATGCACTTTATTAAATAATTTTAATGTTTACGGCAAAACTAAAGCCCTACCTCTAGTCATGGTCACGGTTCACCACTGCTAATGTCAATATGATTTAATGGTCTTCCCTGTCACCAAATCTAAATACAACTGGAATCTCTGTGATGTGGATTAACAGCATGAATGTGCATATGATCTTTAACATCATCTTAAAAAATAACAACTTGAATAAAATATACAGGTAAAGTACCCTTAAACGAACATCCAATCAGTAACTGTTTACTGACCAAGGTTTAAACAGTTATAATATATTAAAATAAATAAAGATCTGTCTTATACAGTAACTCTGGCTGTGGCAGCTGATTCCAAGCAGATTCAAACAGATCCCCAAGTAGAGGCAGGAGTTTAAGAGAGGGAGTCTGTTTTGTTCATCCTCTAAAGTTAATACAAATATACATTTATTTGTATTATAATTATTATTATTATTATTATTATTATTATTATTATTATTATTATTATTATTGTTGTTTATAGTATATTATTTTTGTATTAACTAATCAACCAGTCACTGTCTCACAGTATCAGTATCAGATGTTTCAGACACTCATCAATCACTATTAGCGCTATCGCTGTCACAATTACGTATATTTGTATATGTATATTTGCATTCCATTTTGCTTAACAACCTATATAATAGACTGCAATTTGGTAATTAAACAGTGCATACCTGTGCTAATGGACACAGAGCTGGCAACCAAATCAACTAATTAATTTCTATAATCCAACAACAAGCTACTAACACTTTTTTCTTGTTTCCACTGGCACTCTGCATTGTCTGGATAGAAAAAAAACTGTGGGATTTTTTGTGATGTAAATTATTACCCTCAGTCGGTATAAATTTGCAGTAGAACAGCATGTAACTGCTTGTCTAGAAAGTGTAATCAGTAATGTTCAGCATTATGTTGTCTAATGAATAATAATTAGCTGTTCCTCCATTTTTCAGCAAAATGTCCTCAGGATCTGCTTCTACAAACAGCCATTTGTATTCTTCCCTGTTGAGTACTGTACATTTTCTCAGGCGTGAATATTTTTTATAGCGTACCATATCTATAGACAGAATATGCCATTGTCTTCTTTCAAATTCTTGTTTTTGTGTTCACTCAGTGGTAAGCACAGAATTCTAATCTTTGACCTTTAAAGGAAGCAAATAGTTGAAAGACAGACCTTCAGTACCATAACATCCTGTTTTCCTTATTGGTAAGGGGCCAACGTAGCTTGAACCTATTGTGTGTTTGGACAGCTTGTATAATTAGAGGGTCATATTTCATATGCATCTGATAGTATAAACAGCTCTAAATACAAACCCTAAAGAAAGTTTTGGGATGGTATAGAAAATGCAAATAAAAAAGTAAATGAGTAAATTCTTCCTATGAATTAAAAATATTTAATGTATTGTCATGTATGAATACATGCATTTCTGCAAATAAGGCCTGGAACACATTCCAAGAAAAGTTGAAAAGTGTAACGCTATGTAAAGCTTGCTGATACGTGTCCTCTGCATAGGATACAATCTCGGGTTTACTTTAGACCAGAAACTGCAAAAACTTTGCTGTGAATATAATTCTCAATATAATATAAATTCAAATATTAAAGATGTTTGATAATTTAGTAAAGTTAAACAGTAAATTGAACAGCACCAACTAGTGACCTAGCACCCCACCACATTTACATTGACAGGATACCAAAATTTCTTAAAATTTCAAGACACTTTGCAAAAAATAATCAATCAATTTGCTCTTTAAAACTGTTTTTTTTGTGGAGCTATAAAAATTAGTTAAAAATTAGCATGTCTCAGTCAAAGTAGTACACTACTGTGTGATAGCATATTATGGTATTTAGGAAAATTACAAGTCTAGAAATCTCTCTATCTTTCTCAAAAACTACTGAACGTACTGTATTTGTAGAATTATGGCATACACAAATTTTCTGTATTTGTTTCAGCTTTTATTTAGCTATAGCCTGAACTGAATATTTTAGTATAGATTACATTAGATTATGTAAAATCCTTAGTCTTTATTTGCTCTTAATGATCCGATTTCATACACCGTGTACTTCCCCTCACATTATCTCCTCTGCCCACTACTGCTTTCCTGTTTGCAGTTCCTGTTGTCATGGTAGTTAATCAGTCTAACATTGTTACCCAGTTAGCCTTTTTGCAGAGTCCTGTAACAATACATAGACAAAACAAAACAACCAAAAACAAATAATAACAAAAAAATAATTAAAGGCACGAGCCCTCAGGTTGGAGATGGATGTTTGTGGCACTCAGTGCAGACCAAGGGTATAGTACGAGTACTCCAAAATACAATACTTACAAAAGTTGCTAAATGTTGCTTAATGCTAAATGAAGTAAATTACTGTATCACTAAACTTGCTGCCTAAAACGTCAAAACATTTTAACAAAGTGAGATTGACAGTTATTTTTTGTAAGCCCAGCAATGAGCAACAGGCAATGAGAGCACAAGAAAGTAAGCTCTACTCACGCCATACTTTAACTACCACTGTTTTCAGTGTCTCAAGAATGCAATCTTTCATCATGACTTCATTTAGTAACTAAATGATGTTAGGTTACTAAACTGCCGTTACACAGTCAACACTATAAACGATTGCATATGCGAGATTAAATTTGTAATCAGGTTTTGTCAAGTTTTCCCTTTTCATTCAGGAAAATCCTCAGATGAGAAATAAAGATAAATTTAGTAACTACTGAGGTGGCACGGCTTTATTAAAATGTGATAAATCAATGTTGACCAAATGTTCTGTTATTCGTTAACCCTGGGATAATTAAATGTACTAGCAAATATAATTCTCAGATATCTTGCTTTAATATTGCACTGCAGTATCACACTTTTTGTTCATGAAACTCAAATTCTTTCTGCTTGCAAAATCTAATTGAAGCACCTGACAGAGCTAACAGACATTCACTGAGGCCAATTTGTCTCTGGGGGTGTATTATATGAATGTATAGTCACTTTATTATTAGGATGAAAGATTAATGCTTATAGAACAAATGTTTAACACATTATTTTGAGTCACCCCCAGACACAATCTCCAGTGTTAGTGAATGGAGTGTGAGGGGACATGTTTTGCACAGAAGGAAACATTTTTACATTTTACATTTATGGCATTTAGAAGACGCTCTTATCCAGAGTGACTTACAATTCATACAGTCTTACAATACAAGCAATTTTGGGTTAAAGGCCTTGCTCAAGGACCCCACTGTGGCAGCTTGTCAGAGGTGAGATTTGAACCCTGGACCTTCTGGTCCATAGTCCAGTGTCTTACTTACTATGTCACCACAGTCCGCTCTCAGCATCACAGCCCCCTCTCAGCACTTACTGGACCGTGTGGTTTTCATTTGCCCCGTCCAGACATACGGCTTCTCTTTATGATAACTGATAACCATTAAAGGAATTAAACCTTAAAAGCAGCTACTATTTAGCAAGAAATGTATACAATCCTAAAATGTTCATGTTCAGTTATATGTACTTTACTTGATTATTTATGTAACTTAATACATTTGAATTTTACTCACTACATTTCAAAACAGAAATTGATACACACTACATTTTAAAGAGTTTCTCAATACTTTGGGCTTTAAAAATCTCTTTAGTTTTCTATTTTATCTGTTTATTTTCTTTTTTTATTTAAGCAAATCAAGTCAGGCACCTAATGAAGCAGCAATTAGAATCCTATGTTTATGCTTGATGCATAGGAACTGGTTTAAGAGTGTATGTGGCAAAAATGAAGCAATCACCTGTCTTCTTGGCACATATTCACGCACCTCTCAATATTTGTAACTTGTCACTCACTGTGCACCCCAGGCTTCACAATTTTGCAGGAGCTCTTGCAGAGCAGTCCCTGTAAGGTGTCTAAGCATTATGCAATAATGCCTAAGCATTTTCATAGATTGGAGAAAGAGGTGTGTGGCATTTTGAAAATATAAAATCTTCCAGATTTAAATAATACATCATACCCCCTGGGTGGCTCGGTGGATAGCAAGAAGGATCGAACTTTGCATGTCCTTTCCGTGTCTGCGTGGGTTCACTTCAGGTACTCCAGTTTCCTTCCACAGTCCAAACACGTGTGTTAGGTTAATTGGTGTCTTTAAAAAGTGGCCTTAGTGTGTGACTGTGTGCGTGTGCTCTATGTTGGATTAGCACCCCGTCTAGGGTTGCTTCTGCCCTTGCACCCAGAGTTTCTGGGTGGGCTCCAGCTGGCCCATGGCCTCGTGTGGATTAAACGGAAGATAATGGATGGATGGATTCTACCCCCTAAAAAATAATTGTATACACCTTACACTCTTTTTATTAATCAGACACTTAAGTTGTATCCATGTCCATATATAGGTATGACATAAACCATTATATAACCTCATTGTCATGGAGCCCTCAATAGATACCCTATATCAAAAATTTTGTTTAACATTTATACTTTAAGTACATTTAGAAGCATGCAATTTTATACTCCGAATTTAGTAAAATAAATAAGCCATACTTCTGCTTTTACTCAAATAATTGTATCAGATTAAAACTACTTTTACTTAAGGAAGGAACTTTCTGTTCCTAACCATTCATCTGGGACCAAATGATGATTGGAAACAAGCGAATGAATAAATAAATAAGACACTATACATTTTTCCAAAATGATCATGCCATTTCAGTGTACAGTAAAAGATAGATACAGATACAGATACTCAGATAGAGAGTATGTTGAATAGTCTGAGAACAACAGCTGTCTAATAAAGAACCAGTTATTCTGGACTCTGACCTCAGGGTTGCAACCTTGCCTCGTGAAGATTGACTGTGGGTTCAATGTGTTTACAAAAACGCACAAGTCTAAACATCCCTATTCCCACATGCTCCCCATCGAGCATAGCTGGACCATCATACTCCACAGAGTTGTGGCTGTGGAGGGCAAAGGGGAAACTGTATGAAAACCTATTCTGCCTTCTTAATTCTCATCTGCTGCCTTCCCCTTGACCATAAGCTTCCCACAGCACAAGGTCCATGCCATGAGTAAGTAAATTACTCCCAGGGTAAACTAGAGCCGGATTTCCTGTAGAGATTAAGTCCAGTCCCAGACCAAAAAAAGATTTTTAAAAGAGCAGTCCCACTGACCAAGTAATTAAATCCAAGATTAGGCTCAACATGTGTCCTGAAAATTGAACCCAAGACTCAAGGCACACATGCTAGTAATCCACTACTTATACATATTATATATATATATATATATAAAATAGTGATATAAGATAAAAGCTTTTTCTCTACTGTATATATATATATTTAATTATAAGAACTATGCTTACAGTATACATTATTAGTACTTTATTATCACCTTCTTATTTCACACATTTTCTATTATTATATCCTACTAGTACTTATTATGTACTGTTTATAATTGTAAAAGTCTCAGGCCTTCATTAAATTTGTTGTTTTAGCAATGGTATAATGACCACATAAAATATATTATTGATGGTTGGACCCAAATATTTTACACTTGGATTCCTTATTTAATAATAATATTGTCTACTGATCCTCAACCCAGTCTTTAGCATATCTACATTTTTTTCACCCTGTTGCCCTTACAAAAAAAGTTATTTATTGGCTGTGACCCTTTCAAAAAGACCATTCCTGCGCAATCTTTTTCGACCTGTAGAATGTTTGACTTGGCATCCTGATGAAGCTGGCAGGTGTTGCTATTACTCATGTGCAAGAAGAGTTCACACAAAAAACTTGCCACTGTAGCCTATAGAAGATTTAGTACTTTAGAGGATTTAGAAGATTTTAATACTGTACACTAAGTCCTGTATTTCTGGTTGTATTGTAATAAAGAGACTGAGAAGTAGTTATATATGGTCATTATGTTATTCCTAAAACAATTTTATATCCACTCTAATTCTGGTCTAAAACCAGAATTCATGATTTTTATTACTTTATTATGATTAATATGTATTTGTAAGTTATTTTGATATACCATGTCATGGATAAAGTTTACAGATCGATTTATATAAACTGAAAACGTATACAGGCCTACTGTTGAGTACGTTGCTATTATTATTTTGCGTATATATTACTCACACAAATATGTCATTTTATTTTAAAATACCCACTGATTTGTGAGCAGTGTACGCGCATTTCTTATGTAATGATTACCCACATGTAAGCTTAACAATATGATAAATAGTGATGCATAAGGTGAATATTACCAATGGGTAAGGTGATGAAGAAAGGCAGCCAGCAGACGGTGAATGCTCCGACCAGCACGCCCACTGTTTTGGCCGCTTTTTTCTCTCGGGAAAACTTCAGCACTGTCATGGAGAGCGCACTGCGTGGATGCTGGTCCTTGAGTACCCGCGACCCCTGATGTATCCTCAGGGTCACTTCGCAGGAGTGGAGTCTCTCTTTTTTGACGCCCAGCTCCAAGCTGCGGCTGGTGCGCTTCGCCACGACGTAGACGCGGCAGTACATGGCAAGGATGACGGCGAGTGGGATGTAGAAAGATGCCAGGGAGGAGAATAGCGCATAAAAGGGCTCCTCTGTGATGGCGCATGCGGCGGAGTCCTGGGTGGGAGGCTGCTTCCAACCAAACAGCGGTCCGACCGAGACCAGTACAGACACGATCCAAACCAACAGCGCAGCCAGCAGAGCCCTTTGGCGGGTCACAATGCGCGAGTAAGCCAGTGGACGACTCACACCGACGTACCGGTCCACAGAGATGACGCACAGGCTCAGGATGGACGCGGTGCAGCAAAGAACGTCCAGCGCAGCCCACATGTCGCAGAAGACGATGCCAAATGTCCAGCGGTCCAGGATCTCTCCTATCGCTGACACCGGCAGCACGACAGCGCTCAGCAGCAGATCGGCCGCCGCGAGATTAGCGATAAGATAATGAGTGGGAGCGCGCAGACGTCTGTCCTTTAGCACGGACAACACCACCAGCGTGTTACCCACCGCCGCGAACAGGATGAACACACCCAGAACAAATCCGAGCGGCAGCGCACGAGACAGGAGCACGGGCTGGACTCTGGTGCTGTTATACCCGGTACCGTTAAAGAGCGCAACAGACTCATTATGGACAGTCATTGTTACCAAGCATGTTCCTCCTGAACTTTTAGAGACTTTAAAAGAAATACCTGTTCAATATAAACCGTTCAGTAAAATGCATGACTGTTCAGCTGGGGAATCTCTTAGAAGTAAAGACACATTGTGCTCAAAGTCAGAGATGCGCGCAGCGACACTCCCCCTTTTCCTTCTTCTCAATGCGCAACTTGGGAGGAAGAACTTCCCGGTTCAAGAAAAGGCACAGTTGCACTTTCCCATCTTACATACATTGTATAATATTAGAGGTATATGCTGGAAACGCTTGCCTGGTAGCTCTGCTCCTAACCAGGAAAGAAAATGTACTGTGAGATCACAAACTGTAAATTGTATTGCCAATGTTCAAAGTTTGACTAGAAAGTTCACAGTTCTGTTATGAATTTCTGGTGGTGATTTGGCCACTTTATACTGTCAAATTTCATAGTACAGTTCTAAA
The DNA here is from genome assembly GCA_034780255.1 of Parotocinclus maculicauda. NCBI lineage: Eukaryota > Metazoa > Chordata > Actinopteri > Siluriformes > Loricariidae > Parotocinclus > Parotocinclus maculicauda. The sequence continues at coordinate 2,626 of JAUZSU010029132.1, read as the reverse complement.
CTTGGTTGACTATGAACTGATCATAAATTATTTCCCAGTTGTACTATGGATTTTGATGGTAATTTGGCCACTTTGTGGTTCTACTGCCAACTTTCACATTGCATTTTTTTCCTGGGTGATTTAAACATTTTTATTATTTATTGCAATATACCCTTAGCAATCACATTATTAGGCTCATCATTTGATCAATTCCACCGTATAAAATCACATTGTAATTCAACAATTACAGACTGTAATCCATCTGTTTCTCTATATACTTTGTTAGCACCCTTTTCTATGTTCTGTAATGGTGAGGACTCTTGCAGGTACATTTGTGCAAGGAGGAACACGATGAGCACTGCCAAAGAGCTATAAAATGACCTCCAGGAGGACACTGGTGTGAATGTCTCTGACAAAACTATCAGAAACAAGCCTAATGCAGGTGGCCTGAGGACCCAGTCTAGCTTGTAGGGGTATGTGCATCTTTAAGAGATATGCCTCTCCAGACCATCTCTGGCCCACCACCAAACTGGTCATCATTAATGGTATTGCAGGCAGCATAACGTTCTTCACAGCATCTCCAGACCCTGTCACATCTGCCACATATGCTCCAGATGTCCAGACCTCTACAGGCACCTCTACAACGCCACCCTGACTGCTATTAGGTATTGGGATGAAATACATGGAGCCATTTTCATACTCTAGACTGGTGCAGTGGGTTTAAGGTTCCTCATGGTACACAACAATACCCAGATATTCTGCATGGTTTTTCCCCCATTTAGATCTGTTGTGTTTTCAAAGTGTAGCTTTTATTTTTTGAGCAGTGTGTTACACCTGGCCATTGCACATCAGCTGGAGCAATTATTTCTAAATTAATATTAATGTTTGAGAATAGATAAGTCAAAATCATGACCATTATCCAATAGAAATACTTTGGAACAATTTAATTGAAGTAAAATAAATAAACATTTCAGAGTTCAGCTGTTCTGGAGGAATGGGCTAAAAGTACTCTAAACCAATGTCATTGTTGAAGAAGTTTCACAAGATATTGAATGGAAAAGTTTACATACTCTTGCCATTCACATGTACACTATATAGATAAAAACCCACACTATATGTGTACAACCAAAAATTACCTCAATAGTGTTATTTTGCCCTGCACCTTTGTGGCTACAACAGCATTTGTTTTTCTAAAAAAACATTCCTAGATTTTGGAAAATGATTGTGAGGTCAGCTTCTGATGTTAGACAATAAGCCCCTGATTACATTTGGCATTCCTGTGAATTTTCAAGGTGTTTGATCGAGTTGAGGTCAGGTTTCTATGGAAGCCAAGTACATCAAAGTTGACAAACCAATTATCTGTGGACTTTGTTTAAGGACAAAAAGTTGATTAACTGACTTGTTGGGTACAGAAACCTACATGTGTCTTATTGAATCTCTTTGGGGTATTCAGGACAACCAACTGTACTGCCACTGTTTGTCTATGGAGAATCCAGAAATGTATTTTTAATATTATGAATGTATTACAAGTCATTGGTACTAAAATAGCAGAGCTCAGTAATTATGGGTTGCAATAATGGGTTGTCCACAAACATTTGTCTATATAGTGTATACAGGGTCAAAAGTCAAAAGTCACAGGACACAGGGTGAGTCAAAATCCAAAGGACACATCACATGAACTTTTCGCAAAGTTCTGCCAAAACCATTCTTGAGGTTTCTTTGCCAGTAGGCTGGTCATCCGCAGTCCTGGTTTCTTGAAATTTGGTTATGTGGAATACAAAAGTACTGTGTAAAATTGGTGGTCTTTCTGAGTGTTGGTAGCTTTAAAACTGCAGCTGCATTCCCCAGACACCAGAATTGTAAATCCCATATTACACAGTTACCTGTGATAAACAACAAATGTTTTGAATTCCTGAGTTAATGTATTTTGAACCACAAGAGACATTAAAAACCTAATTGCGGCAATCAATTTCTGACAATCTTGGCCATCTTTGATATGCTACATAACCACCTTCCCATTGTTAAAAACTTGCCTGTGATCCAATATTGCAGCTTTCAAGATGGTGGCCATGTTCCAGACATAGCCTAAATTAAAGCCTCCTCACCCATTACATGTTGGGGTATTCAGATATGTAATTTTCCTTCTGAAATAAAGGGAATCCAGGATCTTTTGACTCACCCTGTAAAATATTGGATACTTTGTCTAAATAAATAAATCATGAAGTATAATGTTTTGTCTGATTTGTTTAATTTGGTTCTCTTAATCTACTTTTAGGACTTGGGTGAAAATTCTGTGGAATTTTAATTTGTGTTGTGTATATGATGGCCTTAAAAGTTAAGGCTTCAAATCCTTTTTTTTCCAAGCTACCGTTGTTGGGCCATTGAGCTATGTTCTTAACCGGCTGTGCTACTTTATGTGAAAACATATTCTTTACACCAGTGTATATGTACAACCATAAATGGGAATGCACTGAGCACATTATTTAAAATGCTTGCACACCAACTCATTTGTGCATTTATCAGACATTCATGTAACAGTAGATAAATGCAGAAATTCACTTAGATGGCCTAACATTCATTCATTCATTCATTATCTTTTCCGCTTATTCCACTTGGGGTCGCGGGCCAGCCGGTGCCCACCCGGCAA